>JAOXYF010000027.1:9061839-9091319 GCA_028565775.1 Sternarchorhynchus goeldii | reverse complement strand
TATCCAGCCTCCACCATGAATCAGATCAAGACAAGTTCCATTCAAATGTGGAACAAAGGTATGATCAGACATGCTTTCTCTGTAACTGGCTAATTTATCATTTCTGAGGTCCTACCTTGCTAGTGGTCAAACCAGTGATTAATTGATTTAGTTATTTATTATTACATTTTGTTCTGTAGCTTTGTTCTGTTTTTTTCATGCCATGCATAGCTGTGGTTTGACAGCTATTATATCCCTCATAGTCAGTATTACATCCATGTGTAGGATATCGACCATCTGCCTCACCATTGAGAGGAAGCTTAAAGCTGCATGGGTCTCACAGGGCTGTGTTTTATATACACACTCCAGCCTTGCTATGAGAATGGCTTTGCAGCTAGGGAGGCCCGTCTGTGAGAATACTGATGTGGAGTTCATCTGAAGTGCGTGTGCGTGTGTGTGTGTGTGTGTGTGTGTGCCCGTTCAACCTCCCCATGTGCCTCGCTGAGCACCTGGCTCAAACTAACCAGAAGGAGGAGCTTGTGGGAGGAGCCATCTCCCTTCCACACATAACAATGGACTTTGTGGGAGTGGTCCCTCTGATTGAGTGGGTACTCTGTGGGAGTGGTTGCTCTATGGGTATGGCTGCTCTGTGTGTGTGGACTCTATGAACATGGTTGCTCTGTGCACCTGTTCATCACATCACACTGGACTAGAAAAGGTTCCTTTCTAAAGATTAATGTATAGTAACTGTATTCCAAATTACAGATTATCTGAGCATAATTAATCAAATCTATAATTTGATTATACATATACAAATCTATAATAGGATTGTACAAGCTCAGTAAAATATATAATGCATGGTAGTACTTTGTTTCCATGACTACATTTATGTAAACTATATAAATTACTGGCAACATTTTAGTGTGATGAAAACACAGCAATGCCACTTTGTGACTGTATTATTGTATTTATATATAGTATCATGTACTGTATTTATAATAGTATTATCTGTATTATTGTATTTATATATAGTATCATGTACTGTATTTATAATAGTATTATCTGCATTTGATACGTTTCTTGTGTGCACATTTTGAAAACTCCACTTCTGTAGAAATTGTATTTTTCTTTGCACCACACATCTTGGACCAATAAAGACTAAAATAACATCTTTGATTTTAGTAATTTGCTAAAATCCAACATTTGGCATGTGCACCGTAGAACCAACAGAAGTACTGTAACAGAGGCTTTTCTTTTGGAGGCTTGGACCGGGTTCGTTAATTCAGCCGGGTTCGTTAATTCAGCCGGCATCTGCATGTGTGCATTGCACACGAGCTGTAATACGATTGGTGAAAACTCACGTGTGTTCCTGCATCTTCGTAGACTTTCAGAGCCATATGTCAGGTTGCCTGTCTTTCTTGATCATCATTCTGGTTGTTAACCTCGTTCATGTGCATCCTGGTTTGTGTCTGTAGGTGTCCTTGGTTACCTGGTTTGGCAGCTTCTTGAATCTTGTTGTTGGAGCTTGGGGTCTCGGGCTCTGGAGACGAACATACACAGTGCTCCCTTTAAAGAATTTCAGTAAATAAGATCAAGCCTTTGTTCGTAAGGCAGCATTTCCTCCCAAAATCAAACCCGATTGAGCTTTGTTTCCTGAAAACATAAACACAATCAACATACATGTCCATAGAGAGAGAGAACAGAACTGAAAGAGAGTAACTGAACAGAAAACGAAGCACAGAAGTGTTCACTCTTGCTGATGGTAATAGTTTTTTTCTTGGTCACAGGCCCTGTGTTCTTTCAGTGTAATATTTCTCACATTTTTTTTCATGATCTGCATAGTTTTTGGTTCATCAGTTTATAAAACATCATTTTATAAACATTTCTGCGGCATTTGATTTGGACCACCAAACAAGAGAGTTTTGAGACCCTCCTTCTCAATCCCTGTGATTAAAAGCTAGTAATTGTAGTTGTCATGACTAGAGTGGAGAGAGAAAGAGATTGTGAGGGTGTGGCGAAGTCAGTTTGAACGATAAGATAGCTCCTCCCATTCTGTGGTCCGCAATAGGCTGGAAGTGTTTCCAGCTTCCGAGGTCTATGTGTGCTGATAGACAGGAGGGCGTGTTTGTACAAGTTTGTCTGTGTTGTTTCAGGACCCTGGAGCGACACAGATTAGGGGCATCCTACCGCGTAACTGGTGTGACCAGACCAGCCTTTCCCAGGCTTAGAAACCACAAAGTAAAGATTACATTAACATGGAGTCACCAAGAGAGTGAGAGAGAGAGATTTTGAGAGTAACTTGCGATAACGCTATACTTTTTAGCAGTATATATATATTTTACATGGCATTCCTCCAATGGGAGTGAGGTGTATATGTTTGACTGAAACTGTTACACCTTAGCTGGGCCTGAAGGCCCTGCAATGTTTCTGGAAGTGATGTTGCATCAGTCAAAGAGGTTGTGAGTGGCACGCCAATAAACGCAGTCTTCCACACCAGAACAACCCACCTCAAGGGGTTCACATAAAATAATGCTCACGGTAATCATGGTTTATGAGTTACAGTGAATCAAAATTTAGGGGCCAAGAATATCCCCGTCCCAAATGATATCATTTCAGACCAAGTCTCTTCTTATGCAAATCAAGGTATTATTCAGAAACTAGCATTGTTTCTGACAACCTAGACTAGTTGTGCATGTGGACGTGAACCCCCTCACATACGTTCTGTTTAGTGAATTATTATTTGTGAATTAATTACTGTTTTGCTGTTCTGTTTACTGAACTATTACATATGAAGCAGGAGCGAAAAAGGCTGATTTCTGCTGATGACACTCATCTGAAGCTTTTATGTGCCAGAGAGTGGCCTTTTGAGTGAAAGAACGGCCCAGAGGAAGCAGAACATACCAACGCAAATCAGGTTCAAATCACACCTGTGGCTTGTGCTGTGTGCCTGTTCTTGAGAACCCACTGAGAGAGGAGAGATGGTCAGATTTGAGAACAGACTGAGAATGAAGCGAGTAACATTTGCCTTTGTGGAGTAACAGTGCTCACAACCAGAAGAGTGAAGGCAGTCCAAAAAGGAATCAAGAGTGGAATGTAAACATTAGGATACCAGGCTAGAGTTCACAAACTCTGAGGCCGAAGCACTGCACGGGACCACAACGACGAAGAGTGAGAGTGAAGCACGGGTTAGGGATTTGGGCGGGAACACCGTCATGGAGAATAGGGTGGAGTAAAGAAGAGGGGTGGAGTGGAGACTGGGTGAAGATCCTGTCTGAGAAGCTCATATTTCCGCCGCTCCTCTGGCTGCCTGGTGGAGAAACTTTGCCCAACAAGATTGGTGCAGTTTACACCACCTGGAGAACGGCCACCAGTGTTATAGATCAGAATGGGTGGTGCTAGTCCATGAGTGGTTGAGGCCTGATGGTGGAGTTCACGAGGAGTGTTTGTGTGATGTCATTCACTGACCAGATTCCACAATGTTAACCCTAGCAATTTTAATAAGAGAAGGCTGTACTGGCTATGACACTGACTGTACTGGCAGCCAATAAGAGCTCATCTTTCACCTGCTCCAGCTCTGGCTGACAATTTAATTTCCTGATGCCTTTCACTGGAATGAGTGAACTTCAACCAATCAATAAAGCTATCAATTAATTATTTAAAAATTAACACGTGTACCTTGGCAAACAGCAAAACTCTGTCAGAGGTCCATCTTTTATGTTGCTGAGATTAGACTCTGAGATGAGACAAATAACTTCTCTGCAGAGAAGACAATCTGCAAAGTGTTGGGTAAATGCAGAGGAGTGTGGTCTGAGTGTGGTCCATCTCCTTGTGTTTGTGGAACTGCACATGACTGCACTGAAGACGTACGGAAAAAGTGAGAAGTGTTTGGGGTTTACTGCTTATTTACTGCTCCAGGTTGACTAGAAGTCCCAAGCCTGCGTTGCTTTCACAGCTCACTATCGCCCCCTTGCAGGACGGCATCATTACTACGGAGAACATCTGGCCTACATCAGATATTCCTCTGCTTGGCCAAAGTTTAAGTGCTCATAATAATGAGAAAATGCATTAAACATCATGAGATGATTCATAGGTATTCAGCTTTTATTTAAAAAAAATATTTTCCACATATATGATTAGAATGTTAACTAATAAAAAGCAACTTCTCTCATACTCTGGTGAAAATATTCCATTTATATAGAGCTACCGAACCAAGTCTGAATCACAGCTTTGCCATTTCAGTCTAAGCACCAGACTTGGGCTCGTCTTGCTAATGGCACTGAATTCCATCTGTTTTTTTGTGCAGGTTTTTTTTTTTCTCTACTGGCTTTCTTGTCGCTCCAGGTTGTGTGTTGCTCCGGGAGGGCTGGTCCCTTTCCACAGGCACAAGTGCACACTCTGCACTTCTGGGGTACAATGTGTCTTTCATTTGGCCTGCTGCTCCCAAATTCAGCACACATGTAGGCCTAAGAACACAGGCAAGCACTCCAGTACAAACACAGGCTCTCCCGCCTGTCTGCTGATAGGTTAGCATACTGCAGCCCCTCTCTCTCTCTCTCTCTCTCTCTCTCTTTTTTAATCTTTATTCTTCTTCTGCAATGTTTATTGACACTTTGTGTACATGACTAAGAAATGATGACACACAAGGTAACAGTTACTATGATGATGTGAACCTCTTCTGTTTTATCATACAGTGCTGCAGATCAAAGGAATGACGGCCCTAAAATCCTCTTCTCTACATTGATCCATAGGAGTGTAGTAGAGGTGAGGGTGGAAGGGCGAGTGAAGAGGAGAAGAGAGGAGGGGAGAGTGGCTTACCAGAGCAACGAGGGGCTCATCAGTAGAAACGTCAGAAAGCATGTGTCTGCCTCACACATGCAGGTAAGGAGATGCTGCTCTGCAGTCTTTTGTCAGAGAAGAAACTTTGCAACAAACTCCTGGCCTCACTGTCCTGATCCTGAAAACAGGGCCATGTAACTTCAGACCGTTGAGAATTTTTCAGCCGAAGATTTGATATGTCGGCAGTGCCAAGGCCGGACATGAATGTAAAATGCATTAGCTGTTCTCTTACAGAGAAACGGGCTTTTGGTAGAGTGGATGTTGCAGGATAATGTGTATGTACTGTGTATGGGGGGCTTGAATACAAGGTTCCCTTGTGGGGACCAAGTATCCTGCTGTGATTCAATGATGGAAAAAATTCATATTAGTAACATTAGTAACATGCATTTTGGTTAATGAGGTTATGGTTGTGGTTAGAGACAGAACTGTTTAGCTATAGGGTTATACAGTTCAATGGAAAATTCCATTAAAAATACTTGGGGGGGTGTGTGTGTGTGTGGGGGTGTGTGTGTGTGTTTGTGTGCATGTATGTGCATGTGTACATATGGGTGGGTGAGTGTGTGTGTGTGTGTGTGTGTGTGTGTGCGACTGTGTGTGTGCACACATACTTGTGTATGTGTGTCTGTGTGTACGTGTGCACATGCCTGTGTGTGTGCACACGTGCGCGCATGTGTGTGTTTGTGTGCGTGAGCGCAAGCGTGCGCGAGAGTGTTGCCATGGCAATACACCAAATACAAGATCTGCAGAGGGGAGAAAGCTATTTTGATAAATGTATGTTGTCAGGCAGTCCTACCACCACGTACAAACAGAACTCTTTAAAGTAATCCTCCCCAACTGTGATGAGACAGCTCAGCTAAGCTCATGAACCCACTCACAGGCAGTCAGCGTTCAGCTTCCCGCTGGATGTGTGACTGAGCTGGTCTTTACCCTGCAGCTTCTTCAGCGGCAGTGCCCACGCAGTTCTTATGTATCTGTCATAAAACACAGTTCATGAAAACCGCCACACAAAACACACCCCTCGGCCGAGTCCACGCGGTCTGTTTAGAAGGGTCTGACACCAGCTGCCTTTCTTTCATTTTGGCACTTTGACCTTGAAAACGAGAAAAAGAGTCTTTGACAACAATTGTTTTGCATAGATTACTCCCAGTGCAGTCCAGGCTGAGCTGGGGAAAAGCGATGTGGTGCACTCGTTCATGAAAAGACAGAAAACGAGAAAGAAAGAGAGGGGGAGAGAGAGAAAGAAAGAAAGAGAGTGAGTGTGTGAGTGTGTGTGGGTGAGAGAGACAGAGAGAGAGAGAGAGAGAGAGGGAGAATTCAAGTGCATCAGAAAGCGTGCGACTGAAAGCAGTGTTGGAGAGAGAAAGAAAGAGGGAGAGAGAGAGAGAGAGAGAGAAAGTGCTTCCAACTCTGTATGGGATCCATGCCAAGGCTGCTTTCAGCAGCTGGGTGACAGATACAATGAAATTTTATATCATTCTATAAATACCAGAAGCATATGGCTTTTATTAATATCAGGTCATTATTAAGCAGTGCCACGGGTGAGGCCTCTCTTATCGAGTGGGCGGGTGATTAATATGCTTGAGGGGGACGAGCCGCTCATTAAAGACACAGCGAGAGACTGAGAGAGGCGGCCATGACACATGTGTGATCGGAACGGATTTGAGTCGATGTGGATGAGGAAACACTTCTATGCTGTAAAAGCACAGTGGTTTTGTTTTTCTTTGGTTTTGGAGTACACACACACACACACACACATTTAGAGGTGAAGGTAAATGCTTCTCCAAGTCTGAATAGACATATTATGGGAAGATGCTGTATATTCTGATGGAAGCGAAATGCAATGCATTGTGTGTGTGTGTGTGCTTGTGCATGTTTGTGTACGCATGTGCATGCACGTGTGTGTGTGTGTGCGTGTGTGTGTGTGTGTGTGTTCCCCATCTATGATGCTCCACAGCAAACCACTCTCTCCATAATTCTGTAACACTTTGCCCACAACACTGTGACGTTAGACATCTGTCTCCGTTACCAGCGATAAGACCGTTACAGCACGACAGCACCATGAAACCACTTGCTCCAGAATCTGGCTGGTCTACTCTTTCTCTGAGCTGTTAACGGCCAAAGACCGTAAGGTCAGAAGAAGCAGCTTCTTTACTCCTCTCTCTCTCTCTCTCTCCCTCATTCTCTCTCTTCCTCCTCGTGCACCCCTCCCTCTCTCTCTCACTCCCTCTCTCGCTCTCCCACTCCATCACTCTCACTCGTTCTCTTGCCCTGTCCAGCTGTTTCCTGCAGCGGTAGCCACTGAGGTCTCTTGCCTGTCTTGCATTCCCCATTCAGCCAGCTACTGGTCACCTCACAGCACTTCCTGTTTGCGCTGACTCATTTCCTGCTCTCTGTCTGTTTTAGGTGAAAGCCCAAGCATGGCTGCCGAACAGAAGGATTCAAACCCCCCCCCCCCCCTCTTTTTTACCCTCCCAGATAAGCTGAAGAAACATAAAAGCTGTCTGGGAGATCCACCCATATGCACAACAGCTTCACGCTTTGGAGAAAAAGCACATATTCTTTCAATTACAGCGTATTGCTAAGAAAACAGTCAGTTTTGGTGTCAGAGTTGGAGTCAGTGTTGGAATCAGCTTGTGATTTAGTTTTCCTTATGATTGCACCTCACCTTTATTTAACACCGACGTCCCGGTGCCCGTGTGTTGGAACGGAGCCAGGTTCTCGCCCTGGTGATTGCCCCAGATCTTCACATATATGCCCTCTCCTTCACCTGTCCTGCTCCCACCGCATGGGACATGTCTCACCGGCCTCCTGTAGTCCCGCCCGCTGAAGTCCTACCCACTCCCAGGAAGGCAGGACCCGCCCTGCGAATCCCGTGCTGAACAATCATGAACGGTTCCTTTATCGCTCTGCCTCCAAATAACGCAACTGTTTAAATAATATCTCCAAATGCAGACCGTTAAAATAACTGTTTAAAAAACATTGGCAAAGACATCAAAGTGGTCTGAATGAGCTGGGCTTGTAAACAGATCGCCCCTGACAGTACTCACCACACATACGGAGCTGGAGGAGGGTGAAGGAGACCAAGCTCATGGAACAGAGACTGTTTAGGACAATTAGGTTGATGCCAGATAGGGCGGTTTATCAGAGTTGCCCATCGAGGCCTCTGTTTATCTTTAATTGCAATTTGGAAAGACGTTTGGAGTAATTAGGGACTGGGAAGGGCAGCAGGGAACACACCCTGCCCTAAACATCTACACTGTGTTTGGACGGGCTGGCACGCTGAAGGACCCGAGAGAGAGAGAGAGAGAGAGAGAGAGAAGAGAATGGGAGAGAGAAAATAGGAGAAAGAGAGAGGGAAGGAGAACTGGAGAGAGAGAGAGACAGAGATAGAAAGAGAGAGAGAGAGGTAAACGCAGCACTCAGATTGAGACGGAGCCAAGGACCAAAGGTCATGTGACCTCCAGTGACCTGTGTATCTCAGCAACAGATGATGGCTGTTCTTCCACTGCACACATGTGATGTCAGTGTCAGTTACACTGTTACGCATCATCTTCGAACCTCCCCAGATTCTCTGGATTTTTCTGCTCTTTCGGGAACATCTCAGCAGAGAGTGACATCAGCCAAACCGTCTGGTTCTGTTCTGACCCGCTGTCCCCACATGGACGGATCCGGTGGCACCCGGTATATGAGGTTGGAGGTCAGTGTTACTTTCTTGAACTTGTCTCTGGTGCTGCAGATGTGTCTTGGCTGCAACAGCAGAAAAAGCATCTGGAAGAGACATTTTCCAGAACATTTGTGAAAATCCTGAAATGTTCAAATCATAAACAAATAAAGAACTCATAATCCTATGTTTGGAAGATTTTTAAAATCTTTTCTTAATGAGCTTTAATTAGTTATACAAACCCCCATAAGCACTTGTCAGCGTCTGATCAAAGAGAAGCTCTGCATTGCAAGGGCTTTTACTGCCCTCTGCTGTCTATTTTCTGTAAATGCAAGTGTCTTCCAGATGTGAAAAAAATCATACATTGTCCTTTGAAAGGTCCCTCATGTATGTTTGTGGATGGAAAACACATGAGGTCTGTGGAACCCAGTAAGCATTAAATGCTCCTGTAGGCTGGTCAAGCAGTACATGTTTTCTAACCCAATACTGCAAGGAGTACTTAATAAATCAAGTTGAATTTTGGACCCTCACACAATGCATTAACAGGCTCCAATAAAAGTGAGTTTGGAGCCCAGCTCAGGTGACTACCTCCCCCTTCCCCCACCCGAGGCTCTGAGGCCGCCCACTCTCGTCCCGAAATAGCAAGTGGAATGGAAGTAAGTTCACTTGGACACAGCCAAGAGAGAAGAGAAAAATGGTAAAAAAAAAAAAAAGTGGGAGAAAAAAATCTCAACTTCTAATCGGTTCATAGAGTCCCAAATTCGAGCTGTGGAAGACGCTTGTGGTCTGGAGCTTCTCTGATGCTGGTGGTGTGCACCTTCACCTTCATCTGCACCTGAACACACACACACACACACACACACACACACACACACACACACACCACGTGAAGTGACTCGCTGAGATATTGCTGTTCAAACAGGATTCCTGTGTGATTGACAATGTGACATCCCTCTAACAGTGAGCTCATGCCTAGCTTGGAGAAGCCATCTCTGCTATCTCCATCATCTCCACAATCTCCAGCATCTGCACCCATGATTTAAAAAAATGCAGGAAAAATGTCTCCACTGTTTAAGCAGTTTTCTCTGAGTCTTCTAAAGTGCAAAACAGCGCTGAGGATGTTCATGGAATGAAAGGGTTCATTGCGTGAGACGAAGTGCGCGTGAGGCATCGTGCGTGTGGAGCCTGGAGTCAGCTGAGTTGGAGAAGCAAGTCACAGGTGTGCACCCAGGGTCTGCAAACGCTCTGATGTGTGTGTGTGTGTGTGTGTGAACGTGGCAGTTAGACTGGTGGTGTGTGAGCCTCGCAGATGGAGTAAGCGCTCTGACACCATGTGCTCAGGCCAGGCTGCTCCCCGTCTCTGATTTATTGTCTGGGTTTTTTATCAGACGCCTGCATGCCGGGGCCTGTGGTACACCCTGCAGCCAGACAGTTAGACCTCCTGCATACACTGGCAAACCCCAATACACACACACATAAATGCACACATGCACACGCACACAGAGTATTCTACAAAAACAGTACTAAATACATTCAGCAATAAAAGAAAATAAAAAATAATCCATTTTATAGACAGGATGCATTTGCAAGGTGAGTGACATTTATTGAGAGCAAATCCAAAATTAAAATCACAAAATACAGTGAAATTTACAATAGTGACAGCAACAACTTCATCAGCAACAATGACAGACGAACCAAACCAGACAGACAGGACACCCTGTCCTGGGAGTGATGTGCCCAGCACCCGATGTGCTTCGGATAATGAATGAATGAATGAATGAATGAATGAATGAATGACTGTGATGCGGAGCCGTTCCGTCCAGTCAGGACCTCACAGACTATCACAGATGTGAAGGTGAATTTGTTATCCCTACTTTTCTCTTTCTCTCCGTCTCTCTCTCTCCACAACACCCCCCCACCCCCCGCTCGCTCTCTTCACTCAATTGCCTTGGCCCACCCCGATGATGTCGGCCGATGAGGTAATGTCTGAATTAGTAATCTGTCTGTGTGGGTCTTCAAGGCAGTGGGGGGGGCACAGAGCTTCTCAAACAGTTGGCCTTTACTTTCCAGACCTTGTTAAGAAAACACTCACACACACACACACGTACATGTGGTGCTCTGGAGCATACGGATGCTACACACACACGCCGTTAAAGAGGAGACATTATCCAGTGAGATCAGATTAGCACCAGATCAGAAAGATGAAATGTGTCCTGCTAGGGCAGTTCTGGGGATGGCTGCCATGGTGACCACAGAAACAAGCCTTGGTCAGCCATAAGGAGAATGTTCCCGAAGCCACTAATTTGGGGTCAGAATTGGAGACCACAACATGTACACACAGCATAACTCAAATCTCCCACATGTGCGAGACCCAGAGAGCAGCCTCAGGTTGGAACCTTCTCCACTGTCGCTGCTGTTACGGTTACTCTGTTGTAGCAGTTCAGCATATAACAAAGTGCCAAGCAAAGGAACATTTTAGTAGGCCTGTAATTTTGCCCGATTCTGATCAAAACAAATCGATGACCATCCCAACCTGCACGTGCTTTACTGCACCAGCAACTGCAAGAAGACTCTGGCCTCTCATCTCCCATCTGCACATTTATCACGTCTCTCTCCTCTTCCCACTTCAGGGTACATTCCCGTTCAGATTGCCATAATCACAACTTCCTCAAAGTTCTGCAAACAAACCATAAAAATCCAATAATGATGATGCCAGAGACCTTGAAGACTTTGATATTAAACGCCACGCAAATGAATGATGCAAAAATAAATATATAAAAATAAATCATACAACTAAAAAAGAAAAAAAAAGGTAGAGAAGATGAATCTCTTCACACAAATCCAACAATCACTTTTTGTGAAGCCTACAGTTTTAAAAGTCAAGGACTTTTATTTGATAATCTCGGGAACTGCAGCTCCTTCTCTCTACATCTCTTTCAATTACAGGCCGACGTAAAGCAGGCATGTGTCCTTCAAGATTATAAACCTCCACGCTCTGCGTAGCTGTTCCAAACTTCCAATCCCTCAAATTCCCTGCCAGCTGGTGGTATTGTTGCATTCAGGCGGAATATGGAACGGGGAGGTGCTGATGGAGGGGGCTGATGAAGCGGGTGGGGGTTGGGGGTTACACTTCACCTGACGGGTGCACGGTCTGAGGTGTGTGCTGCCAGAATTCAAAACTCATTTGGGATCAGCGGCAAGCGGTCTGGACAATTTAGTATCTGCTCGCGACTCTATTTGCCTTATATTTCAGGTTTTTAACAGACGAGAGGGATAAAATGAAAGCCATATACTGTGGGTTTACCCATCTATTCTGAAAAGGAAATTATTCGATTTTGAAGCTCAGGCCTGGCTTCCGCAGGGAAGGGAATGCACTACATTTTTTCTTATTTATTTTCTTTCCATTTGTGCCTCGATCTAAGACAAACACAATCCCTACCTAACCGACAGACAAATATACCGCCTTTCCAGTCCCGCGAGCATTCTGCCTCGCAGTTTATATTCTCCGTCTCGAGTCTGTCGAGGTTTCATAGGGCGCCTCTGGCTACAGAACCATGAGGAGGAAATTAAACTGATTCACAGTTGAACGTTAGACCCTTTCTACCTCTCTCAGCGTCCCAGCCATCCCGTGAGTCTGCTTTAAATAGCAACGACTCTTTTCCAAATGGTTTGGATTTGATAAATGGTGCATACTGGGTAATAAGCGCCATCCTGCCACCGTCGCCGTTTAGTTTGCACCTGCGACAACGTCGGAATGATGCTGAAGCTGTTATCACTAGTGACAGCGGCTGGTTTTGTGAACCCATGTGTGCTACAGACATGTCGTCAACCTCCAATTCCCTACAAACAAAGAATAAAAAAGACAAAACCCCCTCAGTGGATTTCAGATCACTTTTTCTCTTCAGTAATTCTTTTAATGTACTTCTGATATGATCTCTTTTGGTGCGATTTTCAAAAATATTCTGAGGTCAAGAGTTAAAGGCATAATTGGTGTAAAATTCTTTTAGTAATGATTGCAATACATCTTCTGTGCTGGTTGCTAAGAAACAAAAAAAGCCCCCCCCAAAAAAAGGCAGACACATGAACAAGGTGATGTTAAAAGGCTGTGTGAGAGTAAATTCAGTACAGAGGCCTAAAGTCCTGAAACGACTTTTTAACAACCAGAAAAAGGAAGAGCACTCAGTGACATTTATCAAAGACCAGAATGGATCTGACCTCTGACACAAAATCCTAAACTACAATTTCCCTCTTCCAGACCGACACTTCAGAGAGTGTGTGCCATTTAAAGTACTGGAGGCTTTGAATACATGTACTAGTGAACAAAATGAAAATAACAAACAAATTCATAGCAAAGCCACTTCTCAAGCAGTAATTAGCCAGTATTATAACCTAAGGACAGGCCAAGTCCTCTTGTGGTTCTTTTGTCTGAAAATGTGCTCAATTTCCCTCATTTTTCAGTCGTTGTGCTCAGCTCCATAACAGATCCGTCTGTCGGCTAATCACTCACAGAGCTGCGGTCACCGGCCGCAGCGTGAGAACGTCGGGGACCTGCCACTGCCGATTGATGAGGTCTTCCCCGCGCGGCCTGCAGCAAGGCACCCAGCAACTGCCCGAGACTGAGCGATGGCCTCATTTCCTCCGGGCATAAATCCACCCCTCCAGCGGGCACTGCCCCCCATTACAGTGGGTATGGCCAGTCTTCCCCGGCGATTACAGACCACCTGTCTCTCTGCTGCCTGCTTTTAAATGCTGCCAGATGCCCTTGTGCTGTGTTTTAATCAATCCCTAGAATAACAGGATGAATTAAAACACCACCCATCTAATGCATATCAGCAGCATCTGCTGTTCATGGGGATCAATCATACTGGGTCTGATCGTACTGGACTGGGTCTGGTGTGGAGTTATTTTAAAGGCTACCTAGTTTGAATTTGAAATGTCTTTTTTTGCAAAGAATTCAAGGAACAGAACAAACTTTCTTTGTGGTCAGACCCTCCCCTCACCCCCCACCTCCCCACAAACCCCCCGCCCAGCACTGATAACTGGCTGTCTAGAGTTGCAGTGTGGTGGCTGGTTCTAGAGTTTAGACCCCCTCTCCCCACTCCTCAGACAGGCTGAAACCCTACCCCGCTGTTTTACCCTTGCTCATTTCATCTGCCACATCTCTGCACACATTGCAATGGTTAGGAGGGAGGCGTGACCCCGAGACCCCATGACCTTCCCTCTGACAACACGTCCGCCTCAGGCCTGCCTCAGACATCCCCTGGGGAGGCCCCAGATTAGACCAGGGAATTGAGTGCGCCGGTCCACCCGCTTGGGCGCTTCGGCACTGGGGCCACCATTCCCGTACCTTCCCTCCCTCCTCCACTGCCTGACGAGTCCCCTGCAGATTCCTGGCAGACGGGGAGAGTGGGTGTGGGTGGGATCTGGGCAGTGGTGAGCACAGGGGGCGGGGCCGAGGCCTGCTGAAAAAAACCCAAGCACACTCTAGGCGGTGCGCAGTGGGTTGGGTGGAGAAGTTGCGTAGCAGCAGGGCTGACCAATCCTGTGGCCAAATGTTGCAGGAAGATGAAGAGCAAGAGGCCAAGTGGGCTGTTGTGGGTTCGACATGGCCTCCATGCTTCTACCCAACTTTCCAATGCCTGCTTCCTAGTTCTGTAGCCTCCTTTGATCACCACTTCACCTTTCTGCCAACCCCCCCCCCCCCACCCCCTCCCGAGCCAGACTGTGAAACATCCCAGTCATGGACGGAGAGCGTGGGGGTGGGTGTGGTCTGGGTGGAGCGTGGGGTTGGGTGTGGCCTGGGTGGCAGTTAAGCAGCCATACTGAAATGATTAGGGCACAGGAAGCTGAACCTGACATGGCTGACACCGGGCCCACAACCACATCCTAGCCGCAAGACGCTCACTACACGCTGATGCTCCACACGGCATGGCAACAGGGGCTGATTTATGCATCCCCATAAGAGGAACTGGGAGAAAGACCACAGTGGACGTGGTCGCAAAATGAGGAAGTTACCAACTTATTTTAGTTTTTTGATGACTGTGTTATCATAGGTGTCATAGTTCACCTAGTGATACAATCCACCCAACAGCTTTGCCTCCGGTACAGTGATGATTCACTGAGATTGGAGGCTCATTTGGAGTCTTTTGAATAGGGGTGAGTCAAGCCTGGTTCTGAAACTGGTCTTCAGTGGAAAATCCCTGTTGATGCAAACCCAGGGTTATTGATTAGGATGCTGACCTGGCTGTACTCCTTGAGTATACCCCGTCTCCTGGAGTATTCCCAATCTGCTGGAGTATACCCCATCTCCTGGAGTATACCCCATCTCCTGGAGTATACCCCGTCTCCTGGAGTATATCACAGTTTCACTCTGCTGGTTCTTGAATATGCAGAAAAAATGTGAAAAGAAACAGCTGAAACAGACTCTGTTCTGACATCCTCTCATACCCCCATCTTCTTTCCTTCCTGAAATCCTAGCAGGGTTTTACACACTTGACAAACTCTTAACAAAACCCCCCCCCCCAAAAAAACCGTCTCGCGTCCACTTGAGTTACCTTCTAGCTTTCCATTGCATTATTTACATAATTTTTCAGCCTTTGGAGACTTGTGGCTGTCTATAGTTACATGCAAAGATAACATCCTTTTTTCTTCCTGCAGGCTTGCAGATGAATGGAATTAATAGAGAAGAAAACTTTAGGGTCAAGAATGTTTCAGCATAGCTCTCTACTGCCCCCTAGTGTGGAGGGGGCAAAGCTCTCTACGATATCAGTTCAGGGTCGTGGCATCAAGGCACATTATTCATGAATAAAACACCTGTCAGATATTTCAGCAAACAGCCAAAACATGTTCCAAATGCTCAGACACAGACAATTAAGCTAGTGTCAAAAACTTTTCAAACGTGGCAGACGGAAAAAAATCCTTTCCAACCAGCCGTGCACAGACGCCATCTGTGTTTTGATTTGTGAGGTGTAGTTCTTGTTGCGTCTTTGTTGTTGTGTGTTTTGAATTCACATATACATGAAATGTTTCCACGCTGTATAGGGAAAAGTACTTCCTGAAGGTGCAAGGACAGAGTGTGAATAGCCGAATTACAGCAGCGACTTTGCTTCTCAGTGAAGGCTCCTCTGACTACAGTGGGCTTTTTTTTATAGACTGTCTATCCAAGGTCATACAGCATGGCTAACAGTGAGCTGTCACAAACAAACGACGGATTCAAATATTTGTTTGTTTGTTCACATTCAAGGACATCTATCTGTAGGCTTGTCACAGCTGTTCTGTATCTAATCAAGTTTGAAGTAAATCCCTTGACTAAAGTCTGAAGTGAATCCCCTGGAAAAAAAATCACTGAATTCCAATCAGTAGGTACAGTATTAGGAGTCAATAGATTCTCTAAACTCCTATTGACTTACATCTAGGCAGAAGTTGTGATGGAGGGTCTCAGCATCTGTTTTAATGAAGGGGAAGGACCACTGTAACATGATCTCTTGGTAGCCCGGCCTCTCAGATGTTGAACGGAACGTTTCTGGGCTGCAGTTCAGCCTCAGTTTTCTTTAATAACAGGGTGCCTGTCTGTTGCCATAGCAATACACAGACTCCAGGGTCAGAGACCAGTGGGTGATGGTACACTTATGGGTTTGGCAGGCAAATGCCCAGTGTACCACCATGCAGTTAATGACTTTTACTGGCCTGTTTGGCCCTCGTCTTGCCCCCAGAGTATTGACTGCAACGGTCGATTAACTTAGCAGAAAAAAAGATTCCACACCAGAAGTTCAGTCGACGAATGCAGCATCCATTACCGAGGAAACCTACTTGGAGAGTTGAGGCGTTGCTTTAGATGACGTCTCAGGTTTCATCAGGTGTGATTTCACGGGGAGGTCAGCACATTTTCCAATATGTGTAGTACATTACAAGATGTCCTTAGGCTACAAACAATTGGTGCCTGGTCCACTGGACCTATGGGCAGTGTCCAATCAGTTGCTCATTAATGTACAAATCATGCATTTTTTTCTAAAATCATTGTGTGTTTGTGGGTGTGTGTGTGTTTGGGTGTTTCTACAAGACTGTTGACTCTTTAACAGTTTCCTAGTGTAAGGGTAGTTTCCATTAAACAGTGGTGTTGAGAACTAGCTGGTTTTGAAGGGCTTCATACCCCACAGTGTAATCTGAACCACTACAATTAGTCCCCACGTAGCAGATAGGCATGGCTTACATGAAGAGGTGTGTGCAAATGTGCAAGCAATTTCCTGAGATATGATTTATTGAGACTAGTATGCCAGATAATAAATGACATTTTAGAATCAAGCAGCCAGTACTACACCATTGGCCAAAGACACATTTCTTTCTGTTATGTGATGCATTATGTTTGGGGTGTTATGCAGATTTCCATGGAGAAAGAATTTATTTTCCTTCAGCCCAAATTCCTGACTCTTCAGTGCACACATACACACACACACACACACACACACACACACAAAAATAAAAACTAAAAAAAAAAAAAAGTGTGACCTGCAAGAGAGCCCATGAAATAATGAACTACAGTGAGAGAATCGGGGGGAAACTACAAACCCCAGTTAAGAACAAAGGTGTCCACTCTCACTCTGTCCACTCTCTTTTTCACTGCCTCTTTCCTATATACACAATATCACAATGAGTCTTTAGATTCTCTGTTTTACTTGAGCTTTAAGTTAAATGTATACAGGGAAAATAACAATATGATATACCGCTCTGTTAAAAACTACAGTAGTACTGACTGAGAACTATATAAGAACAAAGGTGAAACAGCAGAGACAGAGTGTGCTTGAGTTTGTTGGTGAGGCGGTTCATGGCCCAACAACGTCAGACGTGCAGGAGACACATTTTCTTAGAGGGTGCAGCTGTGCTTGTCCGTCTGCCGGCATTTGAGGAGCTTTAGTAAGGTCTCCATCTTGTGGGCGTCTTTCTTGAGGCACATGAGCGAGTTGTACTTTTGGAGGGTGGAGTCATCTGGGTGGGACTCGGGCGGTACCTGCTGTGGGGCGGCGGCGGGCGGGACGTCATCGCCCTCGTCCACCATCTGGAACGCAACACCGGGGCAGGATGAAAGGATGTGATGGGGGTGACAGAAGGAGTCGGATCATACCTGCGCCTCTGAGTCAATACATTACAGAGTTGACCTTCTTCCTAGGCATGATTATACTGTGTGATTTGCTGCACGAAAACACATCAATAACACCATGAAAGGATGCATGATAGCTTATAGCTTTATCATTTACAGACTATTAAATATGGCTGCCAGAGGACTGCCAAGGACACTACTATGAGGAAATGAACCCACTTTTATATTCTGGTCCTTCATTTTTAACTACTAATTCATTTTTCAGGTTTGTTATAATGGTTTTTGAGTGACAGCACCAGAACTGTTTTCCTCTTGGTTAAATGTCTCACATACAGAGATGATTGAGAGAAAGAGTGAGATATACAGAGAGAGAGAGAGAGAGAAAGAGACAGAGAAAGTAATATACAAAGAGAAAGAGAGAAATTTCAATTCAACATCTTAAATAAATTATTAAGTACCAAAATGTTTCCTGGCATTTCCCTACTTGCCTTTACTCAGTGCTTTTTACTCAGTTCTGACTCAGTAGGGTTAAGTGCAGTACATTTAGGTGACAGTGCTTTAGTCTGTACGAACTGTCCCTTCATGAGGGTTAGAGTCCTACCTGACTGATTAGCACCACCACTCCCTGCTCCAGGCTGCTCAGTTTATCAGACACCCAACTGAGGCGGCTGGTCAGAGTCTCCGGCGAGTGGAAATCCTGCTTCAGAATGGACTGCAGGTAAGTCAGGGGTTCCGCCCAGGACTGCGCCAGAATTAACACGGAGTGAAGAAGCTTTTTGTCCTGTAGAGGGCAGCAGAGAGCCTGTGAGTCCAAAGATTCGCCGACCCAGCTTTATAAGACCCGGCGTTTTGTAACCGTTGCTCTAGTAACGGCCAGTGCTTTTTGAAAAGTAAAGCGGCCCAAAGGTTGTGCCCCGTCTCTCGGTGGTTCGTGAGACCTGCACACGAGCCATTCAGTGACTTTCGAGTAGGTGTCCACCACCACAACAGGAGTGCAATCACCTCTCACAGCCAGAGCTGTCAATAAGAGTGAAACGAGGGATTAAAAAGCAGTGTAGGTGTAATACTGAAATCTGATGTGTCTGGCGCTTTGTGTGGTCAGCATCAGAAAGGTCACCCTCTCCCCTTGCATAAAAGTCCTTACGAGAATCCAATCCAACCAGCAAACAAACAAAGCAAGTGCAATAAGTACTAAAGCAGGTTGCCGGATATAACGCCACTCTCACTGCCAATGGACAGGAATGAACAGTGAGCAAAGTGAGTTTAGTGACGTGTTCCCAGAAAGACTTTTCAAGGTTTCATGTATTTTATTTTTTCATGCAATGGAAAAAAACCACTTCTTCTATTTCTCAAAAATCAAACAGTGAGAAATAAACACATCCCAGTAACTACAAGACAAAAAAACTGTCCACTCGTAAACCAGCCAACCACAGGAAACCACAGTAAACGAAGTTCTCTTCTGAGCCTGGCCTAGAGAAGCACCTGGAGTTTGTTACTGTGGTTTCGAATCATTTTTGTTGTATAGAGCACTACTGTAGGCTACAATGGATCCACAGGGTATCACACAGGGGTGCAGAGGAGATGGGGAAGTTCTCTGGAAAAAAGTCCTCTCTTACTAACCTGCTTCTGCTTCGTGTTATAAGTCAGTGTGGTACATATGATTTAAATTCCAGATAATGACAGTCACAATAATCTTTAGTGATGTAAAGGCAGTATGTTGGCATATGTTTTTTCTGCTTAGAAGGGAATAGCAGGTGTAGCAAAAGTTTTGATAATTTTTACAAGGATTAAAATCAAACTTGCCATCAATGCTTAATTAATTGCTTAATTTTGTAAACAATGACAACTGAAACAAACGTGTCCATTTGCTCACCGATATCTGCTGGACCTCGGTCTTGGATCCCAGGTTGGGGAAGGTAATCGTGGTGCAGGTACCACCCCCCTGGTGTTTCAAACCCCTCAGTGAATATGGAATATACAGTTCCTCCTGTGAAGCATACAATGCAGATGATTGGTCCACGCTCACCCCTAGACCTCTGCATCACAATCGGACACGGCGACAACATGCCTCGTGCTATTGGTCATGTGTGTGCCGAACGTCTTTAGCTTTGAGACAGCAGGGTGTAACACTCCTGTTGGTCAGGGAATGAATATAAACATATATTTAAAATCTCTGACAAGGAAAATGACAACATATGCTGAGATCTGACAGAACTCTACCAATGCAAATAAAAAGATCATTTGCACCATGTTCAGCACTGTAATGGATGCACATACCTCATGATGAGAGCAGGTAAGATGTGTGTGAACTGCAAGGTCCACATGCAGGGTTGGGTGTCTGATGCTGTGTGGGTGGAGGTGAGGAGTGAACTCACGTATTGGGTGCAGACCTCCTCGGTGGCGCGGTAAATGAACTCGGCATGCTGGAGGACTCGCTCTAGAAGCTTGTCCTGGGAGATGGAGGTGCAGGGGATGGGAGAGCTGGAGTCATCGCCGCAGTTGAGGAACAGAGCTGCTGAGCCGTGGAGCAGACACAGCAGTACCACACACAGCCAGGCCTGGAAAACTGACACACACACACACACACACACACACAGACATGTCAGGACCCAGAAGACCAGCCGAGAACACACCTGCATGCTGAAAAACTGACAAACACAAAGAACAAACATCGAAAAGCAAAATATCCAGTTCTGACCCTCTAACAGGTACAGCTAGCATGCGGCCTATGCATTTGTATTCATTTGCTACACATTTTACACTAAACTGTTTGCGCCTGCATCCAGGTAACAATGAAATAAACAAAACACAAATTTAAAGACATGAAAGAAGCACCATCATTTCTGATTACATGAGTACAAGCCACACACTTTGCAAAGTAAAGATAATTCAAACATGTCCAGTTCTCTGCACTGTTTAGACTTGCTCACTGGGTGGCTACAGAAAGGAGCAGTACCTTGAAGCTCACCCATTCTACAGATACGGACCTTGACCTTGTACTGAAAAGTCGGCTTTAAACTACCCTTATATAGCAGTGGATCGAGACATTGGCATATGAAGAGGAATTTACAAGTGAGTGTGGGGGAGATACAACCTGCCCTGTAGGTCAGTTCTTACATATGCAGAATATATATGAGAGGCAACCAACACCTCTGACGCAGTGGGACTTGGCCTCTCCAAGAACAGTTTGTCCACGTGTATAAAAGTAATTTTTAATCACGATTCAAAAGCAATGTGACATTCACATCTAACATCCAGATTGTAAATGATTTAACTGATTTCTAAAGAAGACAAATAGCATCCCAATGACTGATGTGAAATTTTCAGAAACATTCTGAAATAATTAAAACCATGAATGTATCTAGACCTTCAAGGACACTGGATACCTGTGGACTGGGAGCTGGGATAGAGGAGAATGTGCACTGTCTGGAGATCCCTAATGTCTGGACTGGCACATGCTGATGTAGACAGTTCTTCAGTCTGTACATGAGCTCCTAGTCTCCTTCCCCTTAGACCACTGCTCATCTTCAGTATGGCTTGTACAAAATCTAATAATCTAATAATCTAATGAGTTGAACAATAGGATAACGACTTGGATTGGGTTTATGTTTGTTTTATTGGGAGAAACATCAAATTGAACAGGGATTGAGGAACACCATTCGGGTGTTTCCAGCCTATTCTGAAGGAGGGAAGACATCCGAAGATCTTTGACCCGTGCTTGAACTGAAACCATGCATGATTACCTTTACAACACTGATGTTCACGGTGGAGCTGCCTTTGAACACTCCTCTTAGCCATGGTTATTTTCCATTCCAGTTGGGGAAAAGGAAATCTTCTCTCATGCTCTTTATCTGTACATCTCTGCAGTCCTCCACACCTTCGATCTTAATCCCCCGGCCGTTGCGGAGCTCAGAGGTGTTAGTGCAGACTTCATTCACAGAAGGTGAATGCTTTGTATTTGCAGGTGTTGGGCCTGTCACCGGTAGAAAGTGTATATTACACATTTCCCTATCAGATGAAAGAGTACCTCATTATTTTTCATTGTGTTATACATATTTAACTCTTTTATATATACTTCTTTTATACCTTCTTCTTTTATACATGCTTTTTATACATAACTCTTTTATCTGATGTTAGTGTTATCATCACAGTCTCTCACAGCACCAATAAAATGATATGGTGCAAGTGAAAAACAATAATAATTCTGAAAGCAAAAATAATGATACCCATCCTGGTTATCCTGTATGTAGTTTTTATTGGGAGAATGTGATCAAAGGAAGCTCTCATCCATACAATCAGCACAGGAGTGCTGCAATAATGGAGCGGCAGCACAATACAGTGTAAACCCTTGATTTCAGGGTGTCCCTACATCTTCCTGTCTTTACTGAACACACAATCGTGTCTTAATCTGTCCTAAGGATTCAAAATGATGCGTAGCATCTGTTGATTTTCATAATTAGAGGTACTCAGTATTCCAGAGCCTCAATGGCATGAGCTTAAAAGGGTATGTTGAGTGGTTTCCTTCATCACGGCCCCAGAGGTGCCGTGGAGATTGTCTGTATGCTACAAGAGCCACGTAATGAAAGGATGAGCCTTCAGAACTGCGTGGCGTACAGATGAAAGGACTGTGCTAACAATCGGCACTTCCCTCCAGCAGAAGGATTCGGTGATGACTAAGGCATTGTCTTGCGTGAGCCTGAGGGTTAAGGGGAGGTCATGTAGGAGAGGTCCGTGCAAAGGTTTTTGGCCACCTGGGAGCCTGCGGATGGACGCGAAACGTCAAAGGAGTGTTACCTATTCACACGGAGATTCACGGGACACCTGGAGCCCATCTGAGCCTGCATGCATAAAGAGAAAGCGCACAGCCTAATCCACCCAACGCCGGCACCCTGGTATCTTATACAGGGAAGAGAATCTGCTTTCCTGTATTGAGGATTAGAGTTTAACCAGGACGAACAGAAGGATATGCAAATGCGTCCACGCAGGCACTCGGAAACGCTCAGTCAGAATGGAAAATAAATCAAAACATATCAAGCTTGAAGCAAGAGAAATAAATCTTAGAAGAAATGTAATTAGTTTTGCAAGTAAGTTACGCTACTCAAATGGCCCCTAAAAACAAGGGCTGAATATGAAGAGGAAGAGAGTAAATATTTAAACAGCTTATTTCAGTGCAATAACTGTTATTATTTTCAATGCATGAAATACAACACCATACCACACATTATGAGGTAAAAAAAAATCATTCATGACGTTAACAAAATAATCTTTATACTTGTCTCTGATCTGGTTTTGATCAGGTATGGACACGACTTCCATCCATCCATCCATGCATTCATCCATTCATCCATCTACATATAGAGCTAATGTGTGGCCAAAAGTCATTTGACTGAGTGGTCAGCGGTGAAGTGGTTTTTCAGGGAACAATCCGATAGTGGGGGATCAACCTTGGTTTCACCTTAATCCTCCTATTCCTGTTTTATCCACCTAGTCCACAGCAATGACAGATTTAGGAGGTAAGCCATGCCAATACTAAGCCCTCCTGTACGAGGGTATAAACCCAGGCCACTAATGTCCATACTCCCCTCTGAAGGGCAGAGTGGCCTGTCAGAACAGGCTTGTTTGAGGGCTCCGGCGGGGGTGAGGGGTGAGTTCATGCCTGAGAGAGCCGGACCTGGAGGTGATGGCAGCCTCTTCTGTCCCAGAGAGCGAGGGGGTTGGGTGATACAAGTACACACATGAATATTCATGATGCCCGATGTCCAAAGCCAATTATATCCTCTCTCTTCTCCATGCTTGATGTCCGTGCTTACGGATCAATGTGCTTGCCATCAGTGTTGATTAAACTTCTGTTGGTATGTAAGTAAATGTGTTATGAGGGGATATATGGCCTGTTTTGAATTTGTAAGCCGGTATGTATTTGGGCCAGATTTGTGTTTTTTGCAGGACATTGGTTGAGACAATAAACGTCCTTGAAAAGAATTCGCCTGTATTAGTCTGAGCCTATCGGCGCTGCCAGCGACTCCACGCGACAGCATTCTTCCCAATGTCCCTGTTTGCCTTTGTCTCAAGATAAACAAACAGAATGTCCAATCTTAGCCTGCTTCTTTCCTTTCTAGTTCCAGAAAAAAGCACAGATAAAACTAAACTAAACAAAACAAAGAAGCGCAATAAGGTTGGTTGGCGCACACAGCAGCGCTATCTCCAGTGCCGTCAGTCAATCGACATACTCTCAGTTTTATTTTAAATCCCCTATGTGGAGTTCCTTAAAATGGGTCTAGACTGCAATCCAGCGATAATTCCCTTCACTGTTTTATTTCCTCTCCGAGTGAAGGGCTACATTATGTGCTTCTGCAACACATTTTCCGCGTCCGTTGTTACGCGTAAATCTTGACAAACACTGGCGGTGCCACTGGCGACGGTGAATAATAGACGTGCGCTCGTGTTCTTTTATGTATGTACGCTGCGTTTACGAGTGCACTTCCTGCAAGCACAGTTAGCGGGGAATGCGGCAGTCTGATAAACGATGGCCATTATCATTTCAAACATATTAAATCAAATTTAATAAACGCACGCGCATATGTAGCACGCGCACTCTGAGGGAAGTTAAGCCCATCGTGAGCGCCACGGTCATCTGTTTCTGAGCCTGGGATGAATTAAACGCGCAGAACAGGCGACGTGACAGTGGTTAATGAAAAGACAGCAAAACAAAGAGGGACTTGCGTGTTTTACAGCTCATATCCACGGTCCATACGGGAGGAGACGAGTGCGCGCATAATCACGCATCTTTATGACTGTCACAATTAGGTCATTGTTTCATCTTCTTTCAGGCTCGTGGAAATGAGCGCTGATGAAGTAAATATTTCATGTATTCATACAGCGGCCTGTTTTGATTCAATAGTACATATTTCATTGGCCTGTTAGTTTAACAGAGAACTGACTAAAGAAGACATTCCCTGAACTCATATGAATTGATTATGTCGACGGTAAACAGTCGACAATCTCTTTCTTGCACTCTTCCCTCTCTTTCTTTCCTTTTCTTTCTCCCACTATTATCCCCACCTCTCATTGTGTATTGATAAAATATCATGTGGTAGCATAGCTTCTGTACGTTTGTGTTTGTTTGTGTGGGTGTACTGGTGCTTCTGCAAGTGAAGATGGTGTTATTGGGAGATGACAGTTCTGGGGTACATTACCACTTGGCCCCAGGCGTAATTAAGCTTGCTGTTATAACACAGTGCTGCCACAATACTCACCCTGTTCTGTTACAACACAGTACTGCCACAATACTCACCCTGTTCTGTTATAACACAGTGCTGCCACAATACTCACCTTGTTCTGTGTTCACCTAGCCTTTCCCTTATTCCTGCTGTACTGCTGTTCCCACCCACAGACTCAACACTCCTCAAACCCCAGCCTACACACACACATAAACTGTTCATTTTTGTAGCTAAACACAGCAGGTCAAAATTACTTTTGGGCTCATTTTGTTTAGGAATGAATGTGTAACAATAACATTTGCATTGGTTTATTTGGAGAGAGACAGCAAAGCAAATAGCTACTATCTGACAGTTGTGAATGGATATATATGAATTCGTATGTGCATGTGTGGGTGTGTGTGCAGGCGTGTGTGTGTGTGTACATACCTGCATGTTTTTGCTTGTGCATTCGTACGTGTGTGTGTGTGTGTGTGTGTTGGCAGATATGTGTGTGGGCATGGTTTCGTGTGTTGTACAGAGAAGTCTTCCATTCTAAACCCATGCCAGGCAGGACTGGAGATCCTGTTTGGTACTGTAAATCCGATAAGGAAGCGTGTGAGAAATAAAGCCCCTTGATTGGTCAAGGCCCTTCCCATCCACGCAGAAGGCACACAAGATCGGCAGCCAGGCTAGTCACTCCGATCCCGTGCCCCGCCAGACTCACCCCCTCCTCGGGTAAACCCCCGTTATCCCTCTCCCCTGTAAGGACCCAGCCACAGCCACAGAAGAGACCCGAGTGATTTATCTTTGATTCCCATTCTTTTCTTTCACGAAAGCTGCATCTGGCAACTGATGGAGGAAAGAGCCACTTCGGATTTCCTTTTCTTCAAAGGAGTCTCCGGTGAGGCCGACCGGACGGGATTCCAGACAAGCGCCTCCTATTCGAAAAGAAGAGGCACAAGTTTTAAAGGTAGAGCATGATGGATTTTGTCCACCGCTCCCTATGTTCATATTCTAGGCAGGTATCGAAATCTGTCTTTCTCTTAGTGCCTGTGTAGACTGAAAACAGAGAGATGATTTTCTCAAGAGATGAGGTTCCCTATGCCTTTCTCTCACTCTCCATCTCTGTCCCTCTCTCCGTCTTCCTGTCTCTCTCCTGCGGGGGGCTTTGCTGGATCACAGGCGTCATGGAGGAGAGACCCAGTGTTGCGAGCAGTCGAGATGTCAGGAGCTGGTAGCCAAATCCCTCCAGCACTGGGAAAGAGGATAGACTTGCTACTCAGAGACGCCTCGCACAGAGCCAGAGCAGTTTTGGTGATTGTTTCTCTCTCTGTCTCACTCTCTCTCTCTCTCTCTCTCACTTTCTCTCTATGTCTCTCTCTCTCTGTCTGCCTCTCTCCCCCTATCTCTTTTCAAAGCATTTGCTATTCCTGTATTCTAAATGTCTTTTAGGTGACCTGTGTGATTTCTGCATCTATTTGACCTTTGGCACCAAACCTTGCAACAATTTCTAATCACTCAGGGACTGTATCTGTCTTATCTGGTTACCACCAGTTCTCTCCCTATCTCTCTCTTTCTTTCTGTTTCTTTTCACATCTTTCTCCCTCTCTGTTTCTCTTTCTAGCTAGTCCCATTTGTTACTCCATTGAGCGTATACAGATATGACTCCAATGTGGTTTAAAGGGCAAAAAATCGGTTAAAAGACACTAATAATGCAGGGGCAGAGTTGAAACCCCCAAATATACATTTTACTTATATCTTTCCTTGAAAATTTATTTATTTTCTTTCTCTTTCTTTATGGACAGTTTTCTTCACCCGTCGGTTTATATCAGTTCTTTCTTCTTGCTATCTAACCACTGGCGCCACCGGTTCCACCAAGCATAGAACTTGTCGTGGTCACCATGGTGATCCCTAGCCTGTTGTGGCAATGTCCTCTGCCAACTTGGACTAATCAACTTGGGCTCAGTTGCCTTTTTGAGAGCCTTGATGCATAGGATTCAAACCACAATGGATTTGAATCTCAGTGCGAGACTCTACTGACATCTCTCACTGACGGATTCAACAATCTGACTGTCTTTTATTGATTTTTCATTTAAGTAGTTCAGGCTTCAATACTGATTAACTATATTTCCAAGTCTGAAAGAAAAGCTCCCTCTTGAAGCGGACAGACCCGGCTGCTCACGAGCGTCTGTGCCGAATGTCTGAGCATCGTCATGGCCTTCTCTCCCAGGCCTTCTCTCCCAGGCCTTCTCTCCCAGACCTTCGCTCCCAGACCTTCGCTCCCAGACCTTCTCTCCCAGACCTTCTCTCCCAGACCTTCTCTCACAGACCTTCTCTCCCAGACCTTCTCTCCCAGCGCCTGCAGGAACAAACACAAACAGCAACTACAAAAACCCCTGCCACCACCTCTGAGTGGAGCAATCAGGTCCTTGAAAGTACCGGCCCAAAAACCGCACCTGAACTTGTTGTTTCTCGTGTGCTTCCCTCCCGAGCATGGCGTTGTGATCGTCAGTTTACCTTTTCCAGAAACTTCATACCCGCCTGGAACTACCTTCATTGGGATTCAGCCCAGCGAAGCCAATTCGGCCAGCTCCTGTTTGAAATGAGATTTGACCGCAGGGGTAGACCATGGGGGTAGGGTTAGGGGTTTGGGTGTTGGAGGGGGGTTAGTACAGAGCTCATACTAAGACCATCAATAATATATTGCCTTCACACAGGCATCATAAACAAACAACAGAGCATAATTGCTTGGGTTTTTTTTTGTTCTAAGAACACATTTTTTTGTTGTGCGTTGTGTGTTTGGCCTCCCTCCCTCTTCTCTGAGACTCAGACTGCACGAGACCAGACGCATTCCCAGACGCCCTCTGATTCTTGGTGACTGCACCTTTCAAAGGGCCATTATGTTGGTCTGAATGGCAGCTGCTCGTAAGCACAAATCGAGGGCTTTCCACACGCAGAGGTGTCTGCGTCTCTTTAGAGACCCACACAAGCCAGCAGTCATTAAACCCTGTAGAGTCTTACTTTGTGAAAAAGAAACCATAGCTACATAATCACCAGTTCATTCCTCTGCAATGCAGTGTTTTGCTTCTTTTTAGTTGTTGTATATGTTTTAATACTTCTCAATACATATAAGTTATTTACATTACAGCACCCTGAAAAGAACCTGAAGTGATGCAGCTTCCTTGAGGTACATGGCAGCAACCATCAGCTGGGATCAAACCCAGCAGCAACGTGCAGCCGTTTGTACCGCTCCTCACCATGACCCTGGTCGTTTCTTGTCTGTCGGACTCAGTGACCACCTCGAAATTGTTTGTGCTGACGCGGATTTGAAAGCCCAGGGGGAGGGGAGGGTATTGAAGCAGCAATCGTATGGCATGAGAATGTGAGCGGACGGGAGGTACAGTGGTTCTCAAGCCGATCTCCACAGCCTGTGACCTTCTGCTGTCTGTCTGTCATCTGCCTGCACAGAGAGAGAGAGGTTGCATACAGGGCAATCAGGAGCATGAGAGGAGAGAGAGACCAACAGAGAGACAGAAAGAGAGAGTAAAACAGACAGGGACAGAATCGTGATCATTGTTCAGCAGCTGTTTCAATGCTGCCTCAACACAGTTTGTCCTTGTCTGTAAGGACTGTTCTTTATGCCAACAAGATGCACTGAATAGCTTTTTTTGCTATCAAAACATGACATTCCTTTATACTGCAGTATTTTGTGCACAACCAATTAAATGCAAACAGTAATAACACAGAGGTCCACATAAACAATCATACCTGTTTCATGAATTAAAGGAACTGAATTCCCAAAGCTGGGGAACCAGCTGAAACAGGATCCTGTTCCTCGCTCCCATAATTTATACTATATTCCTAATTCCTAATGACAAAACTGCAAACAAATCTATAGCCATGATTCCACTGTCATTTCAGTGAGTCGAATGGGTGTAAGGAAATAATTATGTGCAGTAGATGTTCTCATCAGTTTAACTAAAATAGGGATGACCAAGAGAAACAGATGAGAGAGTTATGAGACAGTAGAGTCATACCTGGACCTTCTCTAATTCACCCTAAGGCACCTGCCATTCAGAGGAAAGATGGAATTTCTTCAGATATGTCTGTATAACACAGAACTTCATAAAAACATCTGGAAGACCTACACACACACACACACAACTATACACACAGACACAGACACACAGCTGAAAGCCAAATTTACTGGTCAATCTATGTTCTGGAGCTCAGTTATCCCGGAGAGGCTTGGAGTAGACCGCTGCTCCTCCGCAATGAGAGGTGGTTTGGGCACCTGGTCCAGATGCCTCCATGGGAGGTCTTGCAGGCATGTACAGCTGGGAGGAGAGCATGGGGAAGACCCAGGAGGGATTGTATCACTCGACTGTCCAGGGAGCACCTCAGTATTCTCCCAGAAGGACTGGAGGAGGTGGCAGGGGAGAGGATGATGGCAGGGGAAAGGAAGGCCTGGGCCTCTTTGCTTACGCTGCTGCGTCTGTGACCCGGATAGGTGGAGGAAAATGGAGGGGTGGATGGATGCATAGCCAGTGCACACTGAGAGACAAAATCTGACCTTGAAAATTATTTTTAAAGAGGCAGAAAAGTAACTTTACCAAGAACCTCTGTAACAATTACCAAAACAAAACTTTCAGTTGTTTATACTATTTTTAAGAATGTTTTCAAGTACTTTGTGATATATATATATATCACAAAG
>JAOXYF010000027.1:9036602-9048526 GCA_028565775.1 Sternarchorhynchus goeldii | reverse complement strand
AGGGGAGGAGAGGAGAGTGGAGGGGAGGGGAGAGGAGAGGAGAGGAGAGGAGGGGAGAGGAGAGGAGAGTGGAGGGGAGGGGAGGAGAAGAAGGGGGAAGGAGAGGAGTGTGGAGGGGAGGGGAGGGGAGGGGAGGAGGGAGAGGTTTGGCTTGGCTGATCTTTGTCTGGCATGAGTGAGTGAGTTGGTGGGGATTTTGGCAGCTGTTTAGGCCGGATGCTGTCCAGGGTGGGAAGTCCTTCATCCAGGCATCACAGCTCAGTTGACTGCTGCAGTCCAAACCTGTCGATCACAGCACAATCAAACTGTATGAGAATCATCACCTTACAAAGCAGCTGAGGTCCATGTGGGTTCCTCTCCATTAGATCCAGCCTTACTAGGACTTTTGCTGTACACATGGCACTGCTCTGTGTGTGTGTGTGTGTGTGTGTGTGTGTGTGTGTGTGTGTTCTGGAGGAGACTGGGGGTGGTGACAGACAAAGCCTCCGAATCCTCTGCTGCTCTAGGGGGTCATCAGGGGTCATCAGGGGTTCTGCCCAGAGAAGGGCGTGACTAGAACACCAGCTTGTGTGTCTCTGCCCGAGGCAGGCCCGAGGCAGGCCTGAGGCAGGGAGGGCCTCCCCAGGGGAGCAGGACATGCAGGACGTGCAGGACTGGCACCGGCATCCAGCAATGGAGAATGTTAAAAGCAGACAGATAGTTCAGCCATGGTTATTCATCCAAAGCCTTCTGATCTTAAAACTCTTATATCCAGAGCTAACCCTCGCTGTCACTGCTATCCTGGGGCGAAGGCGGCACACACACACACACACACACACACACACACAGAGCCAGGCACGCGGCCACAAACGCACAAACAAACACACACTTCTATAAAGAAAAAAATGAATGTAAATCATGGGGAACTGTGGAGCATTGTAAATCCACTTTATATTCACTCTTCCATCCATTATGCAGAGCCGAGAATACAACGTCGCTGTGAGAAATGTCCGACAGTAGTCATCTCTGAATGTTGATGCGTGACATCCCTGACATTGGCAGGTTGTTTACTGCTCTCTCTCCAAAGACACTGCTGGCAGCAGCCTGTCCTCCTCTGCCTTTAATATCTTGTGATGGGCGTGGAGAGGAGAGACGAGGTGGGGAAGGATTGATGCTCCCGCTGCCCAAGACTCGCCTGGTAATATTCCACGCAGAACAAACAACAAACAAAAAAAAGGGAAAGAAAGATCAAAAGAGAAAGGAAATCAGTCGGCCTTCGCTCAGGGAGGGGCTCTACTGAACATAACTGGCAGGAGAAAACAATACAAAGAAATTAATAACAGAAATAAATAAAGAAAAGTTCAGATATCAAAGTTCTCAGGATTCGTGGATGTATTTTCCACAACCCCTGGCCTGACCAGCGTACCCTTCACCGCTGTGATGCTCTGGGCTTCGAAGCAGAAAGATAGATTTGCTCTTGTTCTTCTGTTTGTATATCTTGATGTGTTCATTTTGTCTTTTTTCTCAGTATAAACTCCGTGTGCCCTGAAGGATTTGGTAAACAACTTTAAACACATGCTTGAAAAAATTCTAAATAAACAGCACTGTTTAAAAGCTTGTTGTGTTTTACTGTAGTAAAACGACGCGTGTTGGGCCACAGGAGCTTGGCGCAGACTTTCTTACGTATTCATTTTTACATCCAACTCATCCAATTCAAGTGCAGTACAACAAAATATTAAACAAATCAGCAAAACTTTAATTCTGTCAGAATACAATTTCAGGAAGACCAGCTCTTGACCAGGCCAAGTAAGAGGGAGGAGACAGGGAGGGGGAGAGAGGAGAGAACCAGGGTTTCCAAAAAGGCTTTTCTTCAGCTCTTCACATCAGTTGAGAGAAACGGAGGGTGTAGCACATTTCAGCGTGAAGACTAGACTGTCGGTGGTGGTGGGTGGTGCGTTGTTAGTGCTGCATCCTAACCTTATAAAGGAGGTGCCTGTTAGCGTGGACGGAGAGCAGCTGCTGCCATCAGAAGGAGGGCAGTGGAAGGACTCCTCCCGTAAGACCCTGAACGCCTCGGAGGACCTTTCCACCTCCTGCCTCTCCCTGCAATGCACCACCCTGTAAGGGCATGCTGCTGGGGCATGCAGCCGAGGCCAGCGGCCCGGTACCAGCGGCCCGGTGCCAGCCCTGCTCTGTGCCAAGCCAAGTGCACTTGAAATCCTTCAGCATGGCACTTCAGAGGTGCCCGGCAACACTCCTGTGAGTCAGAACACCTGCAGGAGTCATACATGTTCACATGTGTGTGTTTACATGTTGTCTTAGGAGGGATGAATATGATTAAAAAACAAACACAAACTCCTGAGAGACACATGAAGGACAGTTTGAATCACAAACTGTGTGTGAGTGTGTGCGCATGCACCCATGTGTGTGTATACACACGTGTGTGTGCACGGCTTGTGTTGTTAACCTCTTGGAGGGGAACCTTTTCTACTAAGGCATATGTTATGATAAACTAATTAGAAACCATTTTGGAATAATTGCGCACACGAGCCGTGAACAGCTCGACCCTCTTTTCTGAAGCACTGCGGAAAATACCAGATCCCTGACAAACACCCTCGTTAGCAGCTAATAATTGCTCACTCATCGTAGCCTATTAGCATCAGAGAAAACGAAATTCCACCAAACTGTACATACATTCACGTTCGGAGCTCAAAATCTCCACCTGCAGGTGAAGGGCGGCCTCGGTGACAGTCTAGGCCGTGACACTGTGAAGCAGGAAGGCATGTTTTCAGATAATTAAATGCACAACTCGGTGCATAATTATATAGCTGACTGTTAGTTTTTCATAGCATATTTATGCTAACGATGTGCCTATCACACAATACTAACCGTGGACATTTATGCTAACGATGTGTCTATAACACAATACTAACCGTGGACATTCCGTTTGCGCTTCCCATGAAGGATGTTTTTTTCTCTCCAGAATCGTCGTCTCACCACTTTAATTACCTCTGAGGCCGCTGCATCGCCATTGGCTGCTTCGTATAGTAGAAGGCAGGCCAAGGGAGGGGTGGGGGTGGGGGAGGGATGGAGAGAGTGGAGTGTTGGGACGAGGAGAGGGGAGAAGAGGAGAGAAGAGGAGAGGGGGATAGCTGTCCAGCAGAATCCCCTGGCTCCTCTCTCCTCCTCCGCTTCAGTCTCTGTGGGTCTTCCTCCCTCCTCTTCAGGGTCTTTGAAGACTCATTCTGCAACGTCTGCTGTTCTTCTGGCTTCACCCCCTCTCTTCTCTCCTACTAACTGCATACACTTACAGCTGGAGAGTTTCTCACTAATTGCTGTTTTTTTTCACTGCTCTTTTGTTCTCAGTTTAAGTTTTACGGTTCATTAATTGCATATTTGGAGGTGCGCAGAACCTCTTGAAGGTTGAAGAGCAGCAATAAGAAAGTTCTGGGATGGAGAAGAGAGGGGGCAGGAGAAAGAGGAACAGGAGAAAAAGGAGGCAGGAGAGAGGGAGGGAGAGAAAGGAGAGAGAAGGAGGGAGAGAGGAGAGAGAAGGAGGGAGAGAGGAGAGAGAATTAGACAGAGAGACAGAGCAGATGAAATGTTCATCGTTGTATCAGGAACAAGTTCACCAAGAGTATGAGGGTTAGAGAGTAAAAAAGAATGATTTATCATCATGGTAAAAGCTCGTGGGCGTGAGCACGCATGGGTCAGCAGGCGTGAGCACGAGAGACGTCGAAAGGTTGGGTTCACGTCACACGGGCTGTAGGGCGTCAGCTCCACCAGAGCAGTTCCAGTGTGGTGTCCTGAAGTGATCATGAAGGTTCGCCATTTGCACTCTGAAGAAAGGAAGAACACAAGAGAAATAACAGGCTTTAAGTGAGTTCCTCAGCAAACTCTATCAGGCTTTAAAGTAAAATAATCTGTTGGACCAAACACAAGTTTACCATCATTTAACCTCAAAGCTTCCTTAGTAACACTTCAATAAAATATTTTTCTCTTTGGTCTGGACTACAGCATTGCTGTTTATTAAATAAAAAGCAGATGATTTCAGAGATCTCAGCTATATGCATACCGGTACAATATTCTTTTAGACATTCTTAAGAATTAAGTACTTAAGAATTAAGTACTTAAGAATTAAGTACTTTGTTATTTTGTTTGTTTTCCTTCTGCTATGCAGTAGGAATGTCCCCAGGAGCCATTAGAACGAGACAAACACAACAGTGCCTACTGTGTAGACGTTCTACATGCGTACGGTACGTGTGACGTGGACGTGAGCATCGTCTTGGCGATGAAGTATCTACACTGTGTGACATCACAGGAAGCTTTAAGCGTCAGGTGCTAGGAGTGGATTAGGCTTTGTCATTAGGTATTGCAATGAATAAATATGGTGTTATTTTCTTCACAATTGTTTACGCATCTCTTTAATGGATCTCTATGTATTTATTTTTTCTGAATTTACAGGGTAAATAATTGCTTTATTTATTCTATTCTGCTCCTTGTTCTCTTGCATTACTGTCAGATAAACACACAGTAATTAGCCATACTTGTCCCTTGCATCCGTTCCATTAGCTGTAACTGTAACTTAATAAAAGGTTGAGTGACTGAACAGTGTTGATTAGTCAACAGTAACACTTTTGTTTATTATATGCTTCAACGTCTGGGGTCACAACGTCTGGGGTCTGTCCCCCCCCAATGATCAGGAGCCAATCATAGGGGCTTCTGTCTGTGCCCAGGCCCAGCTGCATGCCCACCGCCACCCTGATGCTGTCCCTCAGACCTTTGATCTCCGAGCAGCAACAAACAGACGGCAAATGAAGCCAGTTATTGATGTCACCCAGGGACCAACTGCTGGATACGCCCGATCGCCAGCCGGTATACCTGCCAACCTTCATGACCCTCCACCCTGGCTAATAAAAGAGAAAGATGGAGTTGAGGAGAGAGGTGGAGTGGCCACTGAATCTGGGGCGAGGCGTTGGGGTGCCCACCAGGCGTTGGGGTGCCCACCAGGCACCACCACTCCCTGTATGGCCTTAGCAGAAAAGGGCAGGAGGAACAGCTGTCTCAGCTCCTCAGCAGGGATTGCTCAAGCCTGATAAGCCACTCGCTTTGCCTCCTGCCTTTGTTATAAAAGCAAATAGCTGTTTTTCTCACTTTTGTTGTCACTCACCTGCTTTAGATTCACCTCAGCCGTCTGCTTGGGTTGGTACTGACAGGCTTTTAAGCGAGAGAGAGAGAGAGAGAGAGAAACAGAGAGAGAGAGAGAGAGAGAGAGAGAGATACAGAGAGAGAGAGAGAGAGAGAGAGAGAGAGAGAGCGAGAGAGAAACAGAGAGAGAGGAAAGGAAAAGATGAAGGTCAGTAGGAATTGCTGTGAGCTTTGCATCAAGGCAAATAAAGCTGAAAGGACGATACTCTAATCCCTGCCATGTCTGGAGGCTCAGTGGAGAAAAATGTCCCAGAAACCTGTGCTGCGTGGCTCTACAGGGCATTACCACGGAGATGGGCCAGTGTTTTCCTCAGCAAGCCTTGCCTCATTCACAAGCATTTGCAGACAGGCACCAGTGCAGCGTAGGCCTAACCGTCAGGAGCTCGTCTTGGGCTGGACTTAAGCCCACCTTCAGCCACTGTGTTAGAGGCAGATAACGACCCAACACAGAGATCCTGCCGGCTCCCCATCCACGCTGTCAATCATCCAAAAGCTCCACCCCTTCATCGCGTTTCTGTCCCGCCCCCCCGGACCTGCTACCACAAGTAGAGCTAAAGAGTTTCTCATGTAAGCAGCTGATCACTGAGACATTATGATAGAGGCGTCCACATATTTAATGGCTCTCACATAGTCTCAGGTTCTTTTCCTAACTCTGTTTCTGGCCATTTAACACTCTTTCTCGATCCTTCAGTGACTATGCTCTGGTTCCCTCTCTCCTTGTGTCTCTCACTCTCTCTCACACTCTTCCTTCGGTCACTCTGGGTATAACTGGTGGAGAAGTTCCCCTGTCCTCCATGTCCTCTCTGTGCCCTCCTGCGCTTTTTTTACTGCCACGGATGCCATCTCCCCGTAATGTAATTTCACAGTTCATTACGGTCCAACCTGGCACCGACCAATGTTAGACTGAGTAATGATACCACACCGATTAGCTACTGCCCCCTCAACACCAGCCGACACCGCTAACAAACACATCCACCTCAGCACTCCTTACGCTAACTCCACCCCTCCGTCAATTTTTGCCCAATGGAAAAGCCAAATGATTTACTGCAGTTAAAGATGACTTGAGCAGAGAGTAATCAGAGCATGTGCAATGGATCATTTTAGGACCATGAAAAAAATAAACAAATGAATGAAACAGTTCTGTATTTATCGTATTTATCTACTGCTTTTAAGAAAAGTCAGAGATACTTTAAATCAAAGGTTCAGGAAAGAATGTCACAATTTAAAAAAGTTCTACTTTTAATGAATCAAATACATTTATTAAAATGTATTACTTTTATTAAAATGTAGATAAATGAATCTTTTTTAAAGGCTAGGATTAGGCTGCATACTAAAGGCTGTGATGACTGTGCATTTTAGAGATATGCAGTAGTCAGGGTGACAGTTAATTTCTGCAAGACTTGGCCAACTCCTCCCTTCAACCCCGTGCTCTCCACCCATTTCTCTTTGGCCCACCCTTCCAAAAACATGCATGGTTGGTGATTAGCCTGCACACCTATTTAAAAAGCTGCATGTCCATGCAAGATACTTGATTGGTTAGGGAGGAAAGCCTTTTTGTAAAGCAGTTTCCTGATTGGTTAATTATTTTGTATCATTATGGACTGTGCATATAGAAAAGAACCATCAATACACACAGGAGGGAAAAACATTAATACAGCCAGCATCATGTCAAAATATTAACTGCTAACTACACTGTCCAGCAGAGTCAACAAGACATTATTTCATTCTTTTTAGTTATGGTAGCTATAAAATATTATTATTATTTTTTCTATTTTAGTTATGATAGCTATGAAGTTTTAAAAGTGTTCTCAAAATAAATCGCATACGGCATGTTGCTTCAATAAACTACAATATCAATAAATATAAACAATAAAATCCTTGTTTCTTGGGCAGTAGCGGGGCTCTTCTGACCTTTCCTCAGTGAGGCATTTAGAGGTGGTGAAGCATTAGTCTACAAGAGAGTAGCTGCAATCTGATGGGAGTCATAGCTGGGTAAAGAGGTCTAAGCAAACCTTCTTTTTGCCGCTCCTTAGTAAGGGCCAATCACTGCTGCTTTCCTTAGTGAGGGCCAATCACTGCTGCTTTCCTTAGTGAGGGCCAATCACTGCTGCTCTGAGAGGAAATTGTACCCTTGAGATCGCAAACAAATGCGCAAGACTCAGGAACAGTGAATTGGCTGCTCTGAGGATGAGCGTTAATCACGTTTTCTCACGTTTTCTCACGTTTGGCATGTTAGTCATTCGTGGCTAATAACAAGAGGTGCCTCTGCAGGTGTGTGAGTCCTTAAAATAACTGTCATTATCTATGAGAACATAATGATGATCATTTGATGCTCAAGGAAAAAGGCTCTGTGCACACTGCGCCGACAATGATATCAGTGATCTTAAACACTCGAAAACGCCTGGGAGCCGGTCTCTCTCTCTCTGATGAGTGCACGTGGTGTACATGTGTGTGCGAGAGATGTACGTTTTCTTGTACCTGAGTGTGTATGCTCAGATATGACTGTGTGTGTGTGTGTGTCTGTGTGCGTGCATGCATGTGTGCTTGTGTGTGTGTTTGACAAAGATACTCTGTCACGGGAAATGTCATTTTCTCTCCTCGCTGTTTTAGGACTGTAGATAATACACAGTGGGTCTCAGGAACAAATCAACTATTCCAGGACATACTGCAACAGTTTAGAGATCCATGATTCTGACCTTGAGTTCTTTGTTTCAGTTAAACAAGCCTCTGTTACTCCTAAAGGTTATTGTTTCTTTGTTTTCATCTGTCTCGCAGATGTCTCTCATCTCTCTCTCTCTCTCTCTCTCTCTCACTTCAATTCAAGACTGTACAATAATTTCACTTTGAGTAAAATTACACTATAGATTTCATGTCTTATTCTTTTTAGCATCATCGTTGTTAGCAGTTGTTATTGTTTTTGTATATATAAGTGTGCAAATAAACCTCATGTCCTTGATAACAGCATCTGCAAGCCCACATACAGGACTGCATCTCTTTTGTGTGTGTAAGTCTGTGTTTTGCTGCGATAAACATGCGCACAGTCCAGCATCATTTCCCTCGTTTGCTGCATGTACATCTCTGTAATGTTCTTTTTACGGCTCCTCATCCTGCGTTTCCGCACGTGACAAGTTGTCAGGAGCGACGCTTGTGCTTCCAAAACTCTCACATGATAAAACACCCCATTAACCTTGTTCTATATGGATCTCTTACTCCCCAGGTGGCCGGGGGGCTGGTGCTTTATCCAGTCACTCATGATGGTGCTTTTACACACAATCTGCCTGACAAAACGCAGCTCCAAATTCCAGGGCTGGAGCTGGGTTTGCTGCTTCACGCCTGGTTAACTTGCAAATTCCTAACTCTTAATGGCTCGGGATGTTCCAGGATGTTCCGAGATGTTTCGGGATGTTTCGAGATGTTTCGGGATGTTCCCCAAGGCCTTGAGTTCATCAGGAAGGCTCTGATCCGTAAGTCACGCTTAGCACAACACAGAAGCAGCTCAACCCACCTTGCTAGAGAGTGTGATTCTATCAGAAGAGATGCTCTCTGTCAAAGAGGATCTTACCAGAGGGTAGCATAGCAGATGTGTGGTATTAAGATCAAACATACTTTGGAGTACAATAAATGTGTGTGTGTTTTCCTCCATCTGTAGGGACTTTACAGTGTACAGCTGTATCCAGTCATTGATTGGGTGATTGGTGGAGAATTGTACCTGTCCTTATGCTGCTCTGAGATGTTGAATGACACTACACTGTACTACACCATTACATTCAAATACAACACTGCACCATACCATTACCTTTAAATACGACACACTATACTATACTACACTACATCTTTAAATATGACACTGTACCCAGAAGGCACATCCTGAGCTGAATTCTAACACTGGTTCCTACATACAAAGCTGAGTGATCTACTTAAGAGGTATTAGAACCAAAGTGCAGAGAAACGGGAAAGTGTAAAAAAACAAAAACAAAAAAAAACTAAAGAACCCAAAAAAGTCCAAAGAAACCAAAGTCAAACAACAGGCCCAGGGAGGAGCTAACACCAGCTGAACCTGGGGAGCTATTTGGGGGACTTCCCCATTGAGAAGACCAAAAGACCCAAGATAGATCCGGAACCACTGCTGTCGGGGTTGCTAAGGTGAAACATTAGCGGTACACCACAGAGACACAGCACAAGAAAGCTCAGTGGGAACAAGTAAGGAGGAAAGCAGGCAAGCAGACTGATGTGCTCCGAAACAGAGAGCAAAAGGAAAACTAAAACTGCTAAAAGAAAACCGACTTCCTCAACCGAACAAGATGGAGGGCTAAAGCAAGGCATCCACCAGGGAAAGCCAGAGAAGTCACTAAGGAAAGGCTGGGAGCACTCCAGTGAAGGATTGAGGGAGCTCGAGAGGGAACGAGGTTACTCGAAGCTGCGGAGAAACTCGAAGGGCGACAGAGAAGAAGGGAACCCAAGAGACAACCCTTGATAACGACGCCTGATACAACAACCTCATCTCTTAGATCCCCGAACAAAGACTGAGCACAAGGGAGTCTGTGAGCTGGTCTTAAGTTGGTAGAAGGACAGGTGTGGCTAATTGGCCCCTGATTGCCATGGAGCCACCCAGTGTCTCCCTCTAGTGGCGGAAGGCAGCATAGCAGAAGGCCCAACCTTCTGTTATAACTCTAGTCTAGAGGAAAAAAAAACAAAAAACATCAATATACTATTTGGCCAGTCATCTCTTTGCACCTTTAGATCTGATGGCAAAGCTATATCTATGGCCAAGCAAATCAATACGAGACTCATATCACTTTAATTTATCATCTCCAGTTCAAGATATTATGTACTCCTTCACAGTCTATGATATTTAATAGCTTTCTGTTCTGAAACAATTACTCCTCCTCCTTCAGTTGAGATAAAGCTCCCATTGAAAACTGAATAAGGTATGAACTACATCAGTGATATGATGACATCAAAGGCTTTTTAAAATATTAAAAGGGATCAGGATCTTTTCTTTTAAATGGGGTTCAAACAAATGAGCATCTCTTAGTGTAAGAGAAAGATAAATGGAAGGAGATGTGAGTGCTTTTGTATACTGAGCACATGTTCTGAAGCAAAGCTTTAAGCTGGATTGGATATTAAATGATATGGAAGATTAAGGAGATCTTGTTTTAGGGGCTCATATGTGTTGAGTATTAGTTTTGTTTGTGCCATGCCTTGATCCAGATCATCAGAAACTGCCGCATCAATCAAGCAAGTTTAAAAGTTCAGAGTTCTGTTAACGGGTGCCCCACTGAACACTGGTTTGAAGTTCTGTTAATGGGTTCCCCACTGAACACTGGTTTGAAGTTCTGTTAACGGGTGCCCCACTGAACACTGGTTTGAAGTTCTGTTAACGGGTTCCCCACTGAACACTGGTTTGAAGTTCTGTTAACGGGTTCCCCACTGAACACTGGTTTTAGAAGAATGAATGGTGGGAATATTAGTCTTGCTTCCCTGAACAGGTGCAATTTAACGACTGTCCACAACACAATACTCAGCTGCACAAGCTGAATGTCCAGCTCCATGTTACTTACAACTTTATATTTAAATGGATCTATTGCAACTTGAAAAGCACGTGCATTGTTTAATAGGGAAACACACTACAGACACAATTGAAATCTAATCTTAACTAAATTTGGAAGCAATATGTCAATTCTGTAATTGTGTGTGTGTGTGGTTAGTAGAGAGGGCAGTGTTTTATCAAGGTTCAAACCTTCCTATAAAGATTCACTGAAATGAATGCTGATTTTTGACAGTACACTGATTTTTGACAGTGCAATCAGGATGCAAGATGCTGGCAGGAAAAGACTCCAGAGATCATATACAGATCACAAGGACACTGCATGGAACCTCACCCTCAGACTCCCCTGTTTCTGGTAGAAGGTCTGAAACAGTGATGACCGCCCACTGAAAAGTGGAGACATGGAGTGTTTTGTGTGTGTGTGTGTCCAAGCTTAACTGAAACTTAAAGAAGTTTAAGTAAAGTAGAAAAGACCAGATGGCATAAATACATTAGTGTTTTGGCAGGAATAAACTCAGATCATATTTCCTGCTGTGTTATCCTCTGCTCGGTGTGATCTAGCAAGGCGGTGCTCCTGAAGGAGGGGGCAGATTTATCCCCCGGCTGCCGCATCCAGGGCAACAGTGGTTGCGCGGTGCTGGAGCAACCTGCTGCCCATCAGCCACTTCGTCTTCCTCTCCCCCGAACCCCCCTCTGCCTCAGAAACATCCGGAATATGCTGCCTCCCAGATGACTGCAGAACAAAGAACCTCCAACAGAACAAAAAGACACAAAAGAGATGTAATTTTAGAGAGGTTTAGTCAAAGTGGGGTGTTTGACAGATGTAGGCTTTTAAAATATATGTAGCGTACATTTTAAGCATGTCTGAGTTATAGTGATAGTTACTGATGTCACCCATTTGAAGTGTGGACTCATTTTAATTTCTACTAAGTTCTGAAGCTTTATGATTATGAGCAAAATACTATGAAAAAAAATGCTATGCTATTTCCTTGGCTGTTTTAATGTATGTACAGAATTATTTTAGTGTCATGGCTCTACTGTATGTGGAACCACTGTGGTATTCCGTCTAGACGTTGGTGGTTGGTCTGAGGTTATGTGGAAACACTGTGGTGTTCCGTCTAGACGTTGGTGGTTGGTCTGAGGTTATGTGGAAACACTGTGGTGTTCCGTCTAGACGTTGGTGGTTGGT
>JAOXYF010000027.1:9002507-9013756 GCA_028565775.1 Sternarchorhynchus goeldii | reverse complement strand
CATGTGGAGGTGCAACCGCCTCTGGAGGGTGGGTGGGGGGAGGTTGGAGACGTGAAGGAGCCCTCAGTGTGAAGAGCCTCATGCCCAGAAGGAATGGACACATTACTACCTTTTGGAAGCGGGAAGAGAGGGGGTGAAGAGAAATGTATGTTTGAAGCCAGTTGGGCTTTAGGGGCTGGTCATGACAGGAAAGAGCCAGAATTGGAATTTTCTGGGGGTTGTGGAGATGCAGAGAAACACAAAGGGCTGAGACATACACACACACACACACACACACACACACACACACTTTTGACTCAAGTTCTTTAAAAGTTAACTGGCGAATTTAATGACCTTTCTCGTTACCTCTCTCTCTCTTTGTCTCTGTCTGTCTGTCTGTCTCTCTCTGTGTGGCCTGACACCCACGTTGCTGTTCAGTGTTCAGTTGCAAATGATTCATGTAACTGAATCATCAGGCTTGCAACACGCTGAGAGTTTGAGAAGGGTTGACACCAATGTGTAAATGTGAATCATAAAAGACACAGGAACATAAAATGTTAAACGATTCTGTTCACAAGGGTCACATTGATCTTTTTCCCAAATGATTCATTTTGTCACTTGCTCAGATGGCTAGGATGACCTTATGAAAGGAACATAACTGTACAGACTGAGAAAGAAGTTTAAGATGAATTTACCAAGCCACATAGAAAGGTCTCACAGAGACAGAGTGAGAGAGACAGAGGTAGAAAGAGATGGAGCAAGAGATGAGATGAGAAAATAGGAGAGCAAGAAGTTCATGATATATTCTACTATCTTGAACTGCTCAAACCTACAGCATTTGAAACCTTTTAAGTGGTTTCTGCTGAGGACGTTTAACCCTCTAAAAATTAAAAATAAATATTAAAACAGAAAAGTGACCAGATTGGAAACTGTAGTGCTAATGGACTGCTAGGTTCCAGCACCAACGGCAGGCAACTACTCACCGTTCTCTGTTAAAGCCAGTTCACTCTCAGCCATTACAAAGGTTCCACTTCCCTCCATCCAGTCCATTCTTCACAAGCACTGGGAGAGAGGACTGGGATATGATCTCCCAGTCTCCCTGGCGGGGGGGTGGGGGGGTGTGAGGGAAGCTGACAGGCTTTCATTTCCAAGCAAGTCATTTGCAAATTTTTCGGCAGTGCTTTCATCCTGTGAATGTTTGAATGTTTCGTCCTGTGAATGAAGAGTCATGATCAGCTTGTCATTTGACCTGCATGTCCTGCATCATATCACTATCAGAGAGAATGTGAGACAGAGAAAGAACGAGACAGAGAGAGAGAGAGAGAGAGAGACAGAGAGAGAGAGAGAGAGAGAGAGACAGAGAGAGAGAGAGAGAGAGAGAGAGAGAGAGAGAGAGAGAGAGAGAGAGAGAGACAGAGAGAGAGAGAGAGAGAGAGACAGAGACAGAGAGAGAGAGAGAGAGAGAGACAGAGACAGAGACAGAGAGAGAGAGAGAGAGAGAGAGTAGTAGTTGTCCCCTTAGTCATACCTTTCTACATTGCTGCCTGACCAGGACTAATAGCATACAGAACACACCAGACCACACCCCCATCGTGACAGCCCCGCCCACTCCGGACTCTTCACTTCTCCCTGTTCCCGTCTTTTGCTCTTCATCCTCGCTCTTCCTCCAAGCCTCATATTTCCTTTCGTGGAGTTTATTGTACTCTGCCCTCCCTGCGCTGTTGTCCAATATGAACATATATTAAAAAAGGTGGTGTTGGATTCGCGGCGCCCGCACTGCGTTTACGGCTCATAATTTCGGCTGTCTCTGCTCGCCCGGCTCGCCCCGTTTCTGAGGAACTGGACCATAATTACGTTATAAGTCATGTTTGGCACCAAACTGCCACTCTGGGCAGGTGCTAACGGCTGTGACACCCTCATTTTGCTCCAAGTCCTAGGCCAGAGAGAGAAAGAGAGAGAGAGAGAGAGAGAGAGAGAGAGATAAAGTAACCTGAAGATAACAGAGACCACAAAACGTATTACTTCATCAACATCTGGATAGGTACAGATAGAGCTATGAGTGTTGTTCCCTGCTCAACTTTATGTCTGAGATGAAATATTTAATAGGCAGAGTTTCAGAACTCATAAATGAATAGTGTCACACAGAACCAATAAAGCTAGTCAATCTGTTTTGTAAACCCCACTGGTGCAATTCTGAAATTAAAGAAGAACGATTGCAGTGGGAGTAAAAGAGAGATAGAGACAGGGATGAAGAGAGAGAGAGAGAGAGGGGGGAATACAAGCAAAGAATTGCCTTCTCTGCTGGCAATATTCTGAATGTCTTCTCCACCCATCTCCACCCATCTCTTGGTCGTGATCTCCGAGTATCTCTCTGTGTGAGGCACTGGGTATGATATTAGATGTGTCTGTACCGTACCCTCTTATTGTGCTGGGAGTCTTTGCCAATGCCCAAATCCGCAAAAAGCCCATAATAATCTGTCAGATGAGGAAGATGCCCCCCACAGACAAGATGGATCTAATCCAGATGGATCGATAGTGCACTCTAGCAGTGTTCTACACCCTGTCTGAACTGGGGCTCTGCAGCCAGCTTCACTGCCCCCCCTCCCTTCGATACCCCCCTCCACCCCTGCTCTTCCAGCCTGCCCCCAGCGTGGGCGAGTGTTCTGGCATGATGGCCCCGGAGGTTAACGACCAGGATGATCAAGGTCAACAACTGACCCACAGATGAGGGGTTTGTGGGCGGAGCCGGAGAACCGGGACCCCCGGGACCAATCGAGAGATGAAACCTAATGGCGTTTTCATGGCAACAGACAAGCCAATTATCCGGCAAGGACCGGGTCACGTAGCGACCCGCGTGGTCAAGGCACCGAGATATACGTTCACCGTCTGATGTGTGTGTGTGTGTGTGTGTGTGTGTGTGTGTGTGTTTATCTCTGACATTGTGTAGTGACATAGACCTTTCTATTTACCAGCACAGGTCAAAGTGACCGCGAACAGACAATCTCTCTCTCTTTTCTCTCTCTTTTCTCTCTCTTTTCTCTCTCTATTCTCCCTCTCTCACATTCTCATTGTAGAGATGCATCAGGGTTCAGGTGGGAGAGATTGGACCCATTTATAAGACAGACAGAGACAATGGGAGTCTCTGGAGCATGCTCTTTTAGAGGCATCCATCTCTCCCATGCCCTGTCTGAGAGAACGATAAAAAAAGAGCAGGTGGTCACATGACCCGGACGACTGGCATGGTCACGCTGCACCTCTCGCTTGCAGTAATGGGTCCTGGCTGGGGGCCTTTCTTTTGTAGCTCTCCGTAATACCTGATGTGGTTTTTTTGGGATTTATTTTCTTTAAATGTCAGTGAGAGCACTGGCGTGAGGCCTGTCTTCGCAGAGGTGTCTGCGCGTGGAACAAAGACTCGTCCTCCCAGATTTGTCCTGTTGGGAAATTGGAAACATGGAGTGAAGGGTGTTTTCCACGTCACAGCAGTTCAGGGAACGCTTCAGCGGCGCTGCGGCCTGCTCCGATTGCGTACCCATGGAGACGGCTGCACAAAACCGGGCACATTTCTTTAACCAAAGGCAAAATGGTTAATTGATTGTAGCAGACAAAAGGACACGATAAAGATGAAAATCCAGCTTTCTGAGAGATTTGGTTAGAATTTCAGATGAATAAGAGGTTTTTGGAGACTCAGGCATCATTACATGATCAAGAACATAGAACAGAAGTGACGACCAGACATGGTGCTCAAAACTGCATTTACCTGGAATACCGAAAAAGAACAAATATTCACTTAATAGGAGGTGATCAATGACCAAACTGAACAGTTTTCCTACAGTTTGATGTGTCTCTTGTAAAGTGGTCTGGTGAGTTTTGATGTTGGCTTATAGCTCAATAATAGCTGCTACCACCCACCGCTCTGCAACAGTGAGAAACATATCGATTAGTTCACTGCTCGCTACCAGGGGAAGCTGCGTTCAGCCTCCTGATTGAAAACGCCTCCCAGAACATTTTGTTGGAGGGATAATAGGTAGCGAGTTGAAAGTTTGGCTTCTGCAAGGTCGTGTCGAGGAGTCTGTCGTCTCATTCTGGAGGACGCGGCTCGCCATTTTATTTATTTTTTTGAAGTTCTCAGAGGATGTAATTTTGACGTGCTAGGAAGCCTTATCCTGAAAGTTGAAATTCATTTTCTATAATAAACGTGTGGTAAATCTGAAGTCCTGGTAGTCAGTCCCTCATGTACCTTGTTACATTTCCTCATCCATCTTGACCCATCTGAAGTTTCTCTCTTCTCCTCTCAGCCTGTCTGCTTCCTTTCACCTCCTCTTCTCCGTCTCTTCCTCTGCCATCTTCCCAATCCTGCCATCCCATCATCTTGTTGTTCTCTCGTTTAATCTCCATCGTTCTGTTGTTCTCTCTCCCCTCACCTCTCCATCGTTCTGTTGTTCTCTCTCCCCTCACCTCTCCATTGTTCTGTTGTTCTCTCTCCCCTCACCTCTCCATCGTTCTGTTGTTCTCTCTCCGCTCACCTCTCCATCGTTCTGTTGTTCTCTCTCCCCTCACCTCTCCATCGTCCTCTCTGGGATCATGGATGCTCTCCCCACATGTTCTGTCCTCTCTGGGATCCAGGCTTGTCCCGACCCACCCTTGGGCATTGCCGAGCGGGACTTCCAGATTGGTGGATCATATCTGTTGATGACGAGTTGCCATTGGCTGACTCCGGTGTCTATCACCTGCTCACAAAAACTCGTCATGTTGTGTGTTGGGTTTCGGCCTAAAAATACAGCCATGCACACAACACCGTCTCTGACAGTCGTCCATGCAGGAGCACCCACACACACAAACACAATACAGAAATACACACGGAAATGACTGTGTGTACACACACACATACACACGCACACACGCTCTGTGTCAAAAGGTGTTGTTTTTGCAAGAATAACTCTTTGGTGCTGTTAGCACAGTGGATAAGGTTTTGCTGAATGCTGTTTGGGGTCAAGGGTCAACACCTCTCCTAGCTAATAGAGCTCTGCTGTGTTTACCCACATTTTCAAACAAAACAACAAACCTCTTTGCTGCAAGTGCCTTCAAATGGGTTTTGTAACAATAAACGCATTAACAGGACAGGTTTGAAAGTCCACCATCAACCCTAGTGCTTAAATGTGCTACACAGACCACTAGAAGGATTTTAAATATAATTACATTTAAAAACAACTTTTTATTTGTTTATTGCCTACTCATATATGTTCAGCTTCTACTGTTCACATAAACATCACATGTAAATATCACATACTTCGGTTTAAGGTGGGTATTTTCAGGAAATATTAAAATATAAATGATATTTTAATAATTATAATTAATATTAGAATTGATGTGTGCACTTTGCCCAGTCAATACTGTTGCCCCTGTTCTACCTACCTCAGGACGTACTGGTGTGTTTATACACGGGTGTCCTTGACAGCTCCCTGAGATGTTCTACCACAGTCTGGTTTGATACAGCGTCTCTGTAGCACAAAAGTGAAGTACAGCATTCCAGCCATCTGGCAGAAGAAAAAAAAAAGTGTCCCAATATTCGTACGATGTTTATCGGGCCGGCAGAGAAAGCGACGGGCTATAGCTTGTACAATGCTCAGATCAGCAGAAAAAAATGATTGGCTGTAGGTTTTACAGCATTTGGACCAGCAGAGGAAACGATTGGCTGCAGCTTGACCTTTGTCCTGTGACATGTACGAGTTCCAAATAAGGAAGAGGGCAGAAAAAATGATAAGTGGTATCTCCCATGCCACAAACGCTTCCAGAACCTCCCCACAGCATGTGCTGCTGGTCATGGCCGACAAACGCTTCAGAGCAGACCCTATAGAAAAGCTTCTTTCCCCTGGTAATTACCTCAGTAACTATCCAATAGGTGGTAAAATCAACACCACGCACCTTAAGTTTATAACTACATTAACTTGACGTGTGTGTGTTCACTGTCTGTTACACACTTTTAGCTGAATCGGTGCATCTCCAAGATATCTATTATATTCCACGTTTACTTCTCTGTTTGCGTTTTCTAATTGTGTGTTGTGTATATGGCAGAACATATTGTGTAATGGCACTCCTAGTACCTGTCTTTGATAACTTCTGTTATTTCATTCATATGGAGTTATTTCACTTTGAACTCTTCCAAGTTTCTTCTGACTTTGGACACAATTTGTTTTCCTTGTCTGGGGGATTTCAAACAACTTTTGTACTGTGGAGGGAGGGGCTTCTGTTATGTGGAGGGAGGTGCTTCCGTTATGTGGAGGGAGGGGTTTCCGTTATGTGGAGGGAGGGGCTTCTGTTATGTGGAGGGAGGGGCTTCTGTTATGTGGAGGGAGGGGCTCTGTCCTGTGCATTTGAAGGTGGACAGACATGGGTCTTATTTGTGATTCAGTGCACAGATTAATGGTTTTCTGTGGCATGTCAAATACACAGATGAATATTAAAGAGTAAAGAAAAGTCATGATGGTTGTGCTTCAGAATCTTCTCTAAACAGGCAACAAAGCCGACCTGGAGGAATGGTTCATTCTCCTTTCCAGTGTAACCATTTTACACCATCCTACAATAAAATAAGTGAAACCACACTGCAGAATCTCTTTTTTTCCTTCTGTGCCCTACATACAGAACCTGGAAGACCCAGAGCGCCTATGCCAGTGAACAGAACCCCGGAACAAGCCCTGCTGCTGGGAAGCATCGTGACTCACGGGAGTGGGATTCACTGCAAAGATTCGTTTGATTACATGACCACACTGCAGAGTGCTCACACAGATGTACACACTGGCCTATGGGCATGCACACACGCACACACACACACACACACACACATGCACACACACAAACACACTTGTTGAGCTAAACATGAGATGAGCCCTCTAACATACGGAATATAAGTGAACAGCGATTCAGTGTATTTTGGATAACTACAGAACTTTAGGATGTATGTATAAACATACATTTTACAAAATGTCTAGGTGTAAATGTTTAATTCGTAGCTTAGGGCAGTAGTTTTCATATGCAAGCATGGATACTGATTATTTGTGAATAATCACTCCATTAGAGGGCCCTGCCTCTGGGGTAGTCTACCTCCCCTCCATATAAACATGCTTCTCAAGTCTTTTCATAAGAAACGAAATACGAAATTTCATCCTGCTTTGACAATAAAGAAAATATCTGGCAAGCAAAGTGTGTATAATGAAAACATCTGCTTGTGTGAGGGAACAGATTACCAGGTAAAAAGTTTATATGCACACACACACACACACACACACACACACACAATCATATATATATATATATATATACATATATATATATATATATATATATAGTGGCTTTGTATGGACCATTCAGTAAACATATTACTTGCTGCTGAAAGTTTAAGACAACAATTATTCAGTACTTTCAGTCCTGAATACAAAACACTGTTTCAAATTGCTGAATAATTAGCATCTGGCAGAACAGAAGAGTGTGGGCGTGCTTCCCTGCCAAACCCCACTGGGACAGAGGAAATCACATCCCTGATTTAAACACACACACACACTCTTTATGTGCCTTATTGTAAACACTGAATTATGTATTTCCCATTTTCTACATGTCACCGTTGCATGGAAATTGCCTTTGGAAATCATCTTTATGTTTAACCCAGGATTCAATCAGTGCAGTTTTTTTTAGCAAGGAGACTGGTGGACTGTAGAAAGCAAATGTTCCAGTCAATAGGGTTCTCCATTAGCCTTTTACTGCCCTGGTGATACAAAACCAAAGGCCTTGGTAATACTAAATTATCATTATGACTGGTGGTAGTTTCAAATGACGTTTTGCATTGGAATGCATCTGCCCTTACCTTTTATGAAGAGTAGAAAATCAGGTTTCGGGTGTTGATATTCAAAACCTTGGATAACACAAGGTGCTTCAGAAATGACTTTAGATCTCCAACATGCTGCAGACGCTGCTGGACTTCAGAGTTCTCTCTACATTTTGTATTTTTGGAGGGACACAAAAATGTTTTTTGCAAAACAGATATCAGTGACACACACATCACAACCTTCTCGAGTCTCATCAGTGGAAGCATAAGCTAATCTTTACAGCAATAACGAAAAACTTTATTTTTGCAAATATAGCTGGATATCTTTGTGGGAAACTGGAGCTCACAGAATCCTGCAGAAGTGGTGACAGAGCAGATTCAGCATCTTATGTGTCAGCATCCTGGACTGATGCACACAAACACACACAACACAATCTTTTAGTATCTTTGTGTTAGGAAACTTACCCCATTCTAAGTGGGGAATGTTTAAATTAATGCAGGCCTCACTGGAAAATCTCATTACAGTATTTCTTTCTCGTCTGGCAGCCTAAAATCTTCCCTCTGAGTTTCTGATCTTTCAAACAGCACTTCGAAAGAAGATTTGGAAAATGATTCCTGCATAAACAGGTCAGCCACCCACAGATCTGCATTTAGAGTGTTGGAAAGGGAATCCAGGTATGTGGTATATACAAACCCAAGCTGCAATGGTGGTATCTCACATCACGGCTCCTGATGTGAAAACAGCTCACTTTTGCTATGTTATTATTAATCAGCCTTAATCAATTAATCAGTTTGAATTAATCAGTCTCATGTATATTCAAAGTCCTCCTAATCCTTCATTCCTTACTAAAGAAAGTAAAATGATTTGATTTCAGAAGGTTTTAAAAATGTCATTTATTTTACATATTAGCAACAAGAATTTGAATTACATTAAGGCTGACAAGGTTGTGAAAATAAACAGGACATTAACACAAATGACTGATAGACAATCAACAGCATCAACAATACCTACAGTATATCTACAGTACACACAGGTTAAAAGGCCATGTGGTCCTTGTATGAGAACAACAAAAACATGAGATTTAACAGTGAGTTGTGGTAAGTTCAGATTACACTGTTCGAAGTTAGTGGTGTGTTTTAGCCTTGGAAAGGTGAATTAACACCGATACGCTACAAATGTTTGTTAATAAAGGTTTCACCAGGAGGAAATCCATCCATATGGTGGAGTTTATATCACCTGAACACCTGGAGCTCAAAATACATCAAAACTGTGGTTTTACTTTAAGAACCATGCTTTCTGTTTTGAACTAAGTCGCTTTAACTATGTCTGGGTGATCAAAAAGTCAAACATGGTGGACATTTCTGGAAGTTATTCAAGCTTGCTGTCCTTGTAGAATTGGTCCGTAATTTGGAGGAAATGGTCAGTAGGGTTTCTTGACAGTCTTGCTTGATGGATGAAACGTGACATCGTCCAACTGTGCTGGGGGTCTGACTTCTGGAGTGGTCTTGGAGTGGGAGTTTCGTCCACAGATGAACAAGAGTGAACTGGTCGCCTTTGTTTCAGGCTTCATGGCTACTTGTATTTTTGCATGTTTGCTGAATAACTCGGTGAATCTATTGTGGCCTAAAGTTAATCGGACGTTCGCTCAAATTCAACCGTTAGATTAATTAAACTAGGAGACCAGCTTTTCAACTGCTGTTCAAACGTCTTCACGGTGAACAGTAAGAAGCATAATTTTGAATTATAACCTTGTTTCAAGCAAAAAGCAAAGAGAGTTCATTTCTGTGGATTGACACTATATAAACACCTGTGTAGGTGTACATCTGAACACAACCCCTATTTTTCTTTAATGGAAGCTTGCATTGTGTATTTCTGGCAGTGCTGCCACCTTCTGGTCTGCATGGTACCTACACTGAAGAAAAAGAACTTTAATCCAACAGTCGCCAACTCAGTTTATTATGATAGAAACTGGGGTCAGTATTAATATAATGATGTTTTTATGTAGTAAAAAATGGTACAAATTTACATATATACAGCTATTGTTGTATTTTGAGGCCTTCATCATTAGTAGTAAGAAGAAATGGAATTTACAGAAAAAATCTCATTTAAGTTTAATATTGTATTTTCTTTTATCCTGTATTGGAGTGTAATGATTCTCCCTCCCTCCCTCCCTCCCTCCCCCAGTCTTTCTCTCTCTCTCTCTCTTTCTCTCTCTCCTGAAATGAGAGTGCATTAGTCTTGAGTCTCAACCTGTGAATGTATTTGTAATGTGCCATGGTGCCTGGAAGGACACCTACCAAGAAACGTGGATCACATCAATCAAACTGGGACGTGTCTCTTCTGACAGCATCACCACTGGTAACGAAGCGAACGTGTGAAACCTCATCACATTAAAAACCTTCATGAAGAAAAGCTGCACAAGTAATAAAGCAAAAAAATTATAATAATCATGATGTTAAAACGCACAAAAGAGAACATGCAAAAACCCTTTCATGCAAATGTACGATGCCTCCATCTGAGAGGCTGCTGGGCAAAATGTAGCTTCTCCCATCCATTTCTCCCAAATTGCTTGACTGAACTGATCCCAGGCCATCAGTGGCCATCTTGTCCAGACTGAGATCAGTGAGTGGAGTGGGGTTGGGAGGGCACTTGGCTGGAGCTGAACTGACAGGTTATTACCATTTTTTTGTAGGATTACTGTATAAAAGTCCCATTGGAATTACTGCATAAAAGTCCCCTCAGAATTACTGTTTAAAAGTCCCCTCACCCCTGCGGCTAACAGTGGTCAGTGTGACAGACATATGAAAAAATAATCTCTGTATAATGGACTAGGGAAGGACTCTCTCTCTCTCTCTCTCTCTCTCTCTCCTTCTCACACAATCACTCACATAAAATATCCCCCACAAAATAACAGCCATTGAAAAGGAAGACATTACATTTTTTCTCCGTCCTAACTTCTGTTGTTTCAGATTTCTGACAAGAGGAACAACTTGCCTGAGGGTCTGTCCTCTGGAAAGCGATTATACTCCCACAAAATGTAGATGAAAACCAGACTGAAACCCATCTCCAAAGCTTCTGTTCAAACCGTACTGTCCCCTCTCATTTCCAGAACCAGCATTCCTACTCATCATCTCAGCAGGCGGGGACGTCAAGGGTTTTGGCTTCCTATCTGACAAATGAAGCTAAAATCTTCCCTTTGTGTGTTGACGGGCTGCATCATTCTCTTGAATTGCACCAGGTGTTAAATCTAACTGCTGCTATAGTAATTTCACGAGTTGACATCCTGCTGTATATCTTTCCTATGGGTACCAGCAGGTGTTGGAGTGATATTAGACACACACACACACACACACACACACACACACACACACACACGCACACACACACACACACACACACACACACACAGACACACACACACACACACACACACACACACACACACACACACAC
>JAOXYF010000027.1:8959906-8970628 GCA_028565775.1 Sternarchorhynchus goeldii | reverse complement strand
ATGATCTATGGTTATCTGATGATTATCTGATGATTATCTTATGATCTATGGTTATCTGATGATTATCTGATGATTATCTTATGATTATCTGATTATCTGATGATTATCTGATGATTATCTTATGATTATCTGATGATCTTTGTTCTCAACTGTAAAAAAAAAAGTAGGACAACTTATCTCTATGTTTAAAATCCCATATGTATAACTCACATTATTATAACTCACATTATTATAACTCACATTATTATTACTCACATTATTATTACTCACATTATTATAACTCACATTATTATTACTCACATTATTATAACTCACATTATTATAACTCACATTATTATTACTCACATTATTATTACTTACATTATTATTACTTACATTATTATTACTCACATTATTATTACTTACATTATTATTACTCACATTATTATAACTCACATTATTATTACTTACATTATTATTACTCCCTATCAACAACTCCAGGTATGTGTGTTGTCTGTTAATATGTGGCTGTAAGCAGAAGTCACTTCTTCTGTATTGTCTCAAACCCCTTGCAATCTCCAGCAAATATAATCAGTTTTTGCACTGTTTGACAGCTCAGCTACTGCTAGATGTTGTTCGCTGTTCTTTAAATACTTGAGGGGAAATTATAGATTTTTAAAGAAACAATGGAAACGAATGGTGGTTTTTCCCCCGATTCAAAATTCAAAATGTTGCTTATATCATTGCATGCTGGACTGTGCCAAGAATACACCCTCCGTGGAATATCAGTGCCATAACCACACCCCATGTTGGACCATTAGAACGTTTTCACCAAGACCACACCCTTCTTTTGATTGTTTGTGCCAAAACCACACCCCCTATTAGAGAATTCGTTCAAAACCACACCTTTGTTGTTTTGACACTCTATGTGGTACATCTGACATCATCCTAAAAGGACATATACCTTGCTTCGGGCTCTTGAATTCTTGAACGGTTATCCAAAGCTTCAGAAGACCGATTTATTTGTTCTTTGGAAGACCTTGTCTAAATGTTGTTTGAGGTCTCAGGCTTTAAACTAATCTGTGCTTTGTTTATTTTTTAGAATATTTCAGAAAATGTTTCATAAAATATTTCAGATTTTTTTTCATTCTTAAATTTTTAAATATTGTGAAGGTTTTGGAAATTAATGGGATATCTCTGAGGAACGTTGGGTTTCTTATGCATGTGCATAAATAACCATTCAAACAGTGCAAACAGAAAACATTTAATGCGATCTCAAGACTCACGTGTCTTCAGTTCAACAGCAGAACGTTCAACAGTAGACGGCAGAACTCCAGTACATCATCAGTTTTGCATTAGCTTTCATTTGCGTCGCCATGAAAATGGAATTCTTCGCATGGGTTAAACGACGAGGCGCGATGCCTGCATCCTGCTGCGGCTCTGTAACCACGGCTGCTGTTCTGCCGGCAGCAATACGCTTCAGTTAGTTTTGCTAATAGGCTATCCTGGGGTTTAACCCCGAGGAAAAAGCGCTCAGGCGCAGGCAGCTCCGCTGTTCCGTGCACGACTTTGTCTAGCAGAAGGGCGGCAGCGTAGCGTCAGACATTACTTCTAACGCCTCGTCATGTCAACGCGATCGGGTGATTTTCATGGAATAATTCATAGCAGTAAACTAGTGTGAATTACATTTGGTTGCAGTTTTGCCAAAATACTATATCTTGTTGATTTGTTGAGTCTTACAGTCTGGAATGAAATTATTGGAACGACACTGCTGTATTGGCCTAAACACCACATTTAATTAAAACATTACACTTTTAACGACAATAATAAAAAAACGAAATAAATAAGGAATGAAAGAATAAATCATTGCATACATAAATAGCTTCTTTGTTTACATAATACATTTTGATAGTCAGTTCCACTAATTGGTTTGGACCGAACACATCAAAGATGGCATTTTTTACATGGCAACCAGTAGAATACCTCAGCATCAACAGCTTCAAATGAGAGCCTACGGCCTGCTGTCAGGGAGTTTTCTGCTCCAGCCCTCTCTGCATATTAATTCATGTTCCTCTGTTTGTTTATGATCGGCTCCAGAACTGCTCGCGCGCGTGTTTTATACAGTGCAAATTCATTATATATCTTTATTGCGTTTATGTAATTGAACGTGCCTTTATGTAATTGAATGTGAGGCTGAACGTGCCTTTATATAATTGAACGCGCATTTACGTAATTGAACGTGACTACAGTGACGATTCCATTACGCGTTCACTTTAAACTGTTTTCCCAAGTCTGTAGGACCTGAAGTTTCATGTCGAGACGAACTGCAGGATATACAGTAGATCAAAGAAATCTCTCTGTGCAATAAGAAACACACACCCCCAGGCTAATTATTGATTAGCTGAATGCTGGAATGCACTTTCTCCATGTGGGTGTGTAGCTCTCGCTCCGTGCCCCAGTAGGTGAGCCAATGAAAATATCTGAATCTTCTGTCATGATCAGAAGGGTTTTTTTCCTTTCTGTGCTTTCGTTATGTAAGGTTGAAGGAGTATATATCTCACCACAATTTCTATTTTTTACCCCAAAAGTTTTGCAGCACAGTGTAAATTACTTATTCTAAAAAAACCTTGTGTTTAATCTCAGGACAGTGAGTCTCTGACAGTCGTGCGTGAGTGGTGCAACAATTGATATTCCAGGAGCAAGCGACTTCCGCCGTGAGGTAGGAAACACCTCAGTTCCAGCAACTGTCATCCCTGTCCAAAAACACTCCCAGTTTCCGCTAACTACGCGCGCTCAGGCATGTAAACAAGCGGTCTCGCGCTGTAGAGTTTTCGCGCGCGCTACCCCCCATAAACTGCAATTTACCCGAAATACACACGTTTCGCCCACGAGAATAACGCACCGCACTCACAATAACGTAAGATCGTTTTCAATGGTGACCTTTACATGTATTTTGGTGTGACTTTTTATCTTAATTGTCGAGATTATAGACGTCTACAGGTGTTGATTAGCCTTCTATATATTAGCCTACAATATTTATTAAACAGAGAACTGATCAGGCCGCAAACTGGATCAAGATAGCAGCTAAATCTGTCGCCAACGTATGTGTTCAATCGATCATGATTTTCATACGGGTGAATGTAACACGAGAAAGGGGGAGGAGCAAGGTACTCCCAACCAATAACACCATGCGAATAATAAGTGTAAGCCACGCCCAGTATGTGCACCTTGACTTCACGCTCCACCACGAGTCAGAGCAAACATCAACCCAAATTTACACACACACACACACACACACACATTTAAACACATTAATTATTGAGCGGTTTAATTCCTAACTGTCTATACATGTCTTTCATAAAATAATTCATAAAATTTCATCAAATAAGGTCACAAAATCAATCTTCCCCTTGGACTGTACAAACATATCATTAGTGAAAGCCCGATCAGAAATCTGCTCTTCAAAGCCAGGCCATCAGACATCAGAATTTATAAAATTACAATGTATGATAGCATAACAAGTGGAATAGCACCAGATATTTTACACATTAAAATCCACAAGAGACGTTTCCCAAAAAATGTTCTCAAGAAGTAATCAGTTCTAATCACTCTGATTGCTCTCAGCAGAAAATTAATCAAATTTTCTTTGCAAGCAGCTGCCAGTTATTTAAGCACTGATTTTTCTCTCTCTCTCTCTCTCTCTCTCTCTCTCTCTCTCTCTCTCTTTCTCTTGCTCTCTCTTCTCTGGGCTATGATTAATTAAAATGGGGTACAAGGGACAAAAACAGGGTATTTAAAGACATTCCAACAATAAATCAGGTCAAGTCATTGTGGCCCTGTTTATAGTGGCTGTCGTTCTATTTGGGCCTGCTCAGGCATCCATGCTGACAGTGAGCAGAGAGCAGAGGATGAAGGTGACACACAGGACTCTCTCCACATACAGGACTCTCTCCACATACAAGACTCTCTCCAACACACAGGACTTTCTCCAACACACAGGACTCTCTCCACACACAGGACTCTCTCCACACACAGGACTCTCTCCAACACACAGGACTCTCTCCACACACAGGACTCTCTCCACAGAAAGGATATAAAGGGATGAGAGTCAGTCATTCCAGGACACCTTCCACAACGCCTCGTGGGAAATGGGTTCTGTTTATTTATTGTATTCCTGATTCATTCATCAGAGTGTACTTGAATTCCCTCTTTATATATATATATATATATATATATATTATTTGTAAAAGGGAATTTCTCTCAAGTTGATAACGTTGTTGATGTCATACTGAAAGCATTGGCATTTCCACAAGGGCATGTATGGAAAGTTGCCATGTTAACGTTGCCATGTTAAAGTCCATCACCTAACGCTATGAACCATGGGTGAAATATTCACTCCATCCTTTACCCCCCTAATCTCATTGTAGTGTAGCTCGTAGAGTTCAGAGCGGAGTTTGCTTACAGACTTGACCTGATTGGCAAACACCCACCCCTGCCCCCCTCCATGACCCCCCCCCCAACCCCCGGTTGCTGTGGTGGTACAATGCAGGCCATTGTATTCGCTTGCAGTCTAGTGCTCGTTGTAATTCAGCATCAGCGGGGAGATTCTCACGTCTGGGACACGAACCAGGGGGGCGCAGGGAGAGCGTTTCCCATCCACCCGCGCTCTCCCTGCCTACAATCGGCCCAATTGTGCGCGGTGGCCACGCAGCTCGGCAACCCAGCAACCTAGCAACCTAGTGCACAGGCTGTGTTTGTAAACAATGGCCACAGACTGGATTCTGGTCGTAATTAGGACGCCCGTAGACGGCTGTCTGGGAGGGGTGTCTCAGGCAGTAGCACGCAGCCTGGAGCAGAATGTAACACAGCAGGGTGGAGTTTGGAAGTGGGGGGGGGTGTTCTGCAGGGAGGTGGGCTGGACTGATTTTTTGAATAGATGTCCGAGCTGAATTGAGCGGATCTCAGCTTGGACCTGTTTGGACGCTGGGCTCCCCTAAAGAATGCCATGTCCCTAATAATAATATAATCCTCTGAAAAGCCAGCAAAAAGTTGTGCTGTAAACGCAACAGGAATGTGCTAAATACAGAACATCCACTGAAATATGTCCAATCAATGTCCACTATACATATGCAAATGACATCAAAGGTCAAAGGTCAGCAGCGCCAAGACAATCAGTCCTTTGTTTTGTACTTTCTTTCTCCTTCTACATTTGGATTTGTATTGAGTTGTGAGTCACATTCTAATCAATATGTACCACAGAGCATTTGGGTCAGTGAAAGCTCTGATTATTTTGATTATTTATCTGATTATTTTGATATTTTCTCACAAGCTCTGATCTAACATCATTATAACCTGCTGTTTTTGTGCGTTACCAGACATCTCTTCCGTCTCTTCTGTGTTGTAGGACAAACTGAATGTTTAGGTGAATGTATGTTTTGAAAATATCAACAGCATTACCTCAAATGTAACCTCAGTTATACTTTATTATTATTATTATTAATATTTTACATTTGTGTAAAAAATGTGAGAGCAAAACAGAAACGAGAAATGTTCTGTGGGTATAGAAAGAACCCTTTCAAATGAGCCTCCTCAAAGTGCATACATTAGCTTGTGAATATACACTCCAATTAATTTGCCTATGACAGCTGTGGACTTTCCACTTGTATTTGTGCTAAAAGCAGGGACCAACAACACAATCTAAAGAAAAGATGCTATACAATGTACATACATTTAAATTCCAATATGTATCTTAATTAGAGAGAGAAATCCATATATCCACAATCTCTTGATTGATATTATCGTGAAGGATATGAAGTCAGTAATTTGCTATTCCTACTCAATCTATGATCTTTTCCAGCTCAAGGACGACGTGTTCAGAGATCCGAAGTGACATGTCATTAGGCTAGAGTGTGATCTGCTCTCTCATCTGAATTCAGCACATCACTTACAGATGATGCAGTGATGAGTGATTTGATTAGAACTGTGCCAGGGATCTGTCTTCTCGCTAACGAGCTCCACTGCTCTGATAGCGCAGGTTAATTATGAGGCCACGAGGATCTCGGGGACAGCACACCGGGTTCAGGCACACCGGGTTCAGGGACGCCGGGTTCAGGCACACCGGGTTCAGGGACACCGGGTTCAGGCACGCCGGGTTCAGGGACACCGGGTTCAGGCACACCGGGTTCAGGGACACCGGGTTCAGGGACACCGGGTTCAGGGACACTGGGTTCAGGCACACCAGCTCGGAACCCTCTGCAGTGGCTTTTGGGCATCACTGAGTGTGTGAGTAAAGAGTGATTTCCTCGCTGAAAGCAGAAGATGGCTTCACTTAATGAAGCTTTTACCAACTCTGAACATTCTGGTTGGTATTGTGGCATGATGATAGATGGATGGATGGATGGATGGATCGATAGTATGAGATTCTTGCATAGACAAGTAGTGACTCACACTTTGAGGATGGACACAAATTCCATCCAAATTTGATGTTTCAATATGCTTTGATGGCACAGAAAAAGGAAAAAATTCCACCTTTTGTGTGAATGTTGGTGAGACGGTCTGTGGCCGTCAACCTCAGTGACCTTGATGGAGTTTATACACACATCCAAAAGCAGAACTAAGCGACTGGCATTAAGAGAGATACAGTGAAACATAGTGAAATACAATGAAACACAGTAAAATGGGGCCTTGCTCCAGTACGAGAAACTGGTGTTCGGATAAAGCGGAGGCCTATAGTGACGTCACCTGACTGGGTCTCACTGGCCCAAAACAACTTAGCCAAAGAAAACAAATCATTTAGAGACTAATATATGTGCCGCGTTCCCAACGAAAGGTCATCAGTATGCCTACTCCGTCTCGGTACGTGCCACTCCCTTGGCCGGGCGAGTTTCAATTTACTTTGTTGCATAACAGGATTTAAATATTGGTTCTCAGGCCATTTTCATAATTCAGTCCAGTGCTTGAATGTATACAGACTCTACCAGCAATGGGAGCTTAACCAAAAGCTCAGCAGAGGGAAGAAAGACAGTGGAGTAAAACGAATAGGAAGCAAAGCGAATGTATAAAGTATCAGGAAACGGATGTGTATGATACAATTACCTAAAGGAGATTGAAAAAGCCTAATGTGCATGAACTGGCAATTTAGATGTTTGCAGAAGGACCAGAAAAAAGAATCTTCTCCTGGGCTGCCGCATTTGGTTCATTCCAGGACTGCTGTTTGGTGTTTATGAGGCTGTGGTCTTATAAAGAGGTGCGTGGGTGGTCAAAGAAACTGTTTCCCTTCTGGAGTTTGCCGTTGTCGTTCAGTACAGAAGCTGGACTCCTTCAAGTGTTTGAAGCTGTGGGAGCCTTTGTTATTTTGTCTGTGGCGATTCAGTGTATTTATATCAATAAATACACCACATTCATCAATTTTGAAAAATGATTAGCAGGTACCGCTGGCCGGCTGTGTTTTTTAAGCTGATAGAGGTGTTTTATGGTAATGTCTGTGGCTTAGATTAATTTCATAATATAAAGTCTTTAGAACTTTCTTAATAACAATGTATATGTAAAAAGGCCCACGTTATGCAAATTATCCCTTAAGTGAAAACATGTATTACCATAAATTCCAGCTCCTAAACACTAGAGGACCGTTGCACATTTCCACTTTATCTGCTGTGGCTATAGATCCAGCTTTATAAAACTCTACGGTTCTCCAGAGGAAGACCTTGGGCAGGTGACCATTAGCGCCGCTAACAGCTGCCGGCAGACCAATCAGGGCTGGTGTGAGGGTGTCTTTAGCAGGCTCGCAGGATGCCTGTCGTGGGTGTACAGGTTGCACAGGGACCTTTAGCTATCTCGAGACATCTGCTTTGTGTGAATTTGAATGCTCCTCAGGCCGGTTTCAAATAACCTGGTCAAACGAGGCAACCTGTGTCGAACTTTGTAAGGCCCACCGGAGAGGAGTGGCGCGGTCTGACAGAACCTAGCAGCGACGAGAGCGGTCACAGAATGGAAATGGAAGGCGCGAGCACTCTGTGGCAGAAAGTCTTCTTGAAAAACCGCAAGTTAACAAACAAGGCCAGAAGAAGTGCGACTATCACGTGCTGAATATGTACATCTGGTCAGAAATGCTTCAATTAAAACATCGGGGAGGAAAAGTAAGTTCCCCATTTCGGATGAGTTGGAATTCTTTTTCTTTCTTTGTAGTCAGTTGCTCATCAACAGATGGCTGTCCTTCACATAATAGACTACAGATTCAGGTCACTTGCAGAGAGAGATGCTAAATAAATACCAAGAGAGACAAACCGACATGTCGATGCCCTCAACAAACCCTTCTAGTGGACATGGTGGAGTGCACTCAGCATGCATTTTAACCAGTGCTGATCACTATTTATCATTACGACAGTTGGTCGCCTTGTGTGCTGCTGATGAGCACATTAGCAGAGTCTTACCAATACGCATAATGATAATAGACATCTAAAGCAACGACATATCAGGGTTTTATTATGAGGAAATGGGTAGGAAGTGGACAGGGAGGAATCTATCAGAGCCACAGGAGGAAAAGAGGCAATGCATGCACCAACAGCACACACACACACACACACACTCACACACACTCACTCACACACACACTCACTCACACACACACACACACACACTCACACACACACACACACACTCATACACACACACACACACACTCTCACACACACACACACACTCACACACACACACACACACACACACACACTCACACACACTGACTCTTCTGTGACTTACTTAGCTAACAGCTGCCAGCTAATTTAGCTTTTTCACAAACACATCGCTCTCTCTATGACGGCAGTATCCTTTTTAAGACCACAAACTAAATTCACTGCAAAAATCATTGGCACATACCCGCCATAATCTTAATGAAGTCGGGCCAGCACAGAGCAGTCGATAACTGCCATGCGTTTACAAAACAGCATCGACTCATCGGGGTATGCAAGCCACAGTCCACTGGCTCCACTTTCTCATGTTCCTCATTGGTGGGGAGGGAGTGTTCCAGCTCGAGGGCTGCACTCACATCAGCTTCACCCAAGATCTGAGGTGCTTTCCCAGCTTAAAACAGAAAGCGCGCTCAATGATAATAAACTGATAAAGGAGTCCTAATCAATGGCGCCAGAATCTAATAAGCTCGACCCTTGTGGCAAATGAGATCGATTTCCAAGCTACAGAATGGAAATGGAAGCTGGCCACACATCACCAAAGGGCTCACATTAGTATTAATGCACTCCCGCAAACTGCACATTCTCTTCACACGTCTCGACTTTCTGCTCTGATATCACTTCAGCTTCCATATGCTCCTGCATCTTCAGATCCTGCGGCGTGGAGCTTTCAAACATTAGTATAGATTTGTTTATTTAATTTTCAAACATAAGTATAGCTTTGTTAGAACTTTGTGCTGCCCATAAATCTTTGGCTTAATGACAAAATGCAACTGGTGTCTTTGTCGTCTCCTACAGCATGACGGACAGGAAATGAAACTATGACGGACAGGAAATGAAACTATGACAACAAGAGGATGAAGGACCAAATGCTTTAATTTGAAGATGTTCATATCTCTACTGAACCATCTAGGAATAAAGCATTTGAACTGAATCTTGATTCTATTTGTTGAGCTTCTTTGTTCGGGGAGACGTAGCACCTTATCCCACATGTGGATTATCAATTAATTTCGGCGGTGAGTGTCGGTTTTCTGCGGTGGAGCAGGATTGCACCACCAGTACAGTGGCAGGTTCTGAAGCACAGCTGTGAGAACATAGCAGAATAAGATGATCTCAGGTTCGTTGTTCAAAAAGGAGGAAGTTGTCAGCGTTCCTGCCACAGTTATAGAGTCACTTGTTAATATCAAGTTGTGCAGAAAGTGTAGCTGCTCTCAGATTTGACCTGTGACTCTGCGGAATGCGATAAATAAACATTTAAACGCGGGTGATTTTACAGTAAAGATGATATTAATACTACTAATAGTGACAACCATGATGCTTCAACATGCTGGGTTCAACAACTTTTTTGTTGGCAGGATCCAGTTTGGTTCATAACATCCTTCACATACCCACACCTGAACTCCTTCACTCACACAGGCAAACCATTTCAACAGCCATGTGCTGACTAATCACATCGGAGACAGGAAACAGCCTCTCTTGACGCCAGACCAGCGCTGGTGAAATGGCTAGCTCCCAGAAAGTTTACTGGTTTTACCTAGTTTTGACATTTTGTTTTTCTGAATTTACTTGTGCGCCTGGAATTGAACTTGTTTTGAATATTTCATGTTTCATATATCTGTTCCACTGACAAGGTTGTACTGAAAATGAGATTTTGGCCTCAGTAGGTTTATCGTGTATAAGTAGGTGCTTAAACAGTGAATAAATATATAAAGAAAAGATACAATAGATCTAGACATATTGCCATACAATGGATTATTCTGAGTATTTCAAAAGTTGTTGCTCTGTTGCACAACCCCTTGGGTACGCAAATCACCACAGACACCCACGTCCACATTGTGCATAAATGTAACTGCCTTCAGTAATACATTTACATTTTTTTCTTTTAGTTGTTGTTTGTTTGTTTGTTTGTTTGTGGGGGGTTTTTTTTTGTTTTTTTGCTAGGCAAGTCATCAGAATCCAGATATTCACAGTGGAGCAAAGTGGAGAGAGAGAGAGAGAGAGGGAGAGGGAGAGAGAGAGAGAGAGAGAGAGAGAGAGAGAGAGAGAGAGAGAGAGAGAG
>JAOXYF010000027.1:8937541-8957367 GCA_028565775.1 Sternarchorhynchus goeldii | reverse complement strand
TGCTGGTCGTAAAATTAGAATATCATGAAACAGTTTATTTATTTCAGTAATTCCATTGAAAAAGTGAAACTTGTATAAGAGTCGTGCTTTGAACAAACAACAAGCATCACCTTCGAATACTAATGTTGAGGAGAGTCCACAGCATCCCCACCCCCATCACATCCAACAACATCCAACACCCCCATATCCACCTTTCTCTCTCTCTCTCTATCTCTCTCTCTATATATCTATCTATCTCTTTTTTTCAGTCTGGGGACATGGAGTGAGTGGTGGTGCTTGCCCTTGCAAAACACACACACACACACACACACACACACACACACACACACACACACACACACGAATGCACCACATATGCGCACACACACACACAGATGCACTGCAATGTGCACTCAGAAGTACGTGCACATACTTGAGATTCAGCTGGTGTCTGAAGTGGAGTTTTACCCCCCTAGGCGATTTGAATCTACTGAAGCATTAAGCACTAATGAAAAAAAGAGAGGGAGCAAGGGAGAGAGAGATAGAGAGAGGAAGCAGAAGAGAGAGAGAGAGAGAGAGAGAGACAGAGAGAGAGAGAGAGAGAGAGAGAAGGCCAAGGTAGGAGTTTGGATGGAGAGAGAGCCTCCTACCAATGCAAAACTGTAAGTGAGTAAATTCTGCTTTACAGAATTTTTCTGTGACGAGTACTGTCTACAAAGATGAGTACTGTCTATGAGAATAAGTACTGTCTATGAGTTAGAATATCAGCCTTGAGGACACTGGTAATGGCTCCAGATAGGCATTTAATGGTTGACAGTGACTGAAAGGAAACTGATGGAGACTCTTACTGGGAATGTGTGGGTGTGGGGGAGGGCTGGAATCAACTGTGACTAACATTCCCCATTTCTGGCATTCCTCTCGTCGCACAGATCTCAGGTATGCTAGTTAGCAGGTTCCCCAGCATCTTTCCAGAGTTCCTGTTGTCCCGGTATCCTCCGTCGTGCTCCGGAACATTCCGAGGCCAGGAATGAGTCTCTGTCATCTAAATCACCCTGCGGTCAGGAAAACAGAGTGAGATAACCCTGTCCCTCCCTCACATCACCCTAGGAAGTACAGCGTTCTGTGTATTCAACGTATGAACGGAATAAGACAGGGAACACTGATATTGAACACCGCTCTCACACTTTTTACCCGCTCGCGGGCTGCGGGGGTCTGTGACCATGGAGCCCTCTGCCCTGATCCCCCGTTGTTTATGAAAACCAGCTTTTCTGGCTCAATATAATACAGTGGTGAAACATACCATCGCATCGAGCTTTTCCCAGGATACTCATTTAAACGTTAGTCAGCTCAATAGCATCAGGACCATTTTGTGCTTGTTAGAAGAATACCCTCCACTCCTTCACTTTCAGATAATCACTCACTGCTCTTTTTATTAGAAACACCTACATAGCATCAGTCCTCACTGGCTGCTTCATTAGATACACCTGCTGTACAGATAGATTAATGAGCAAGCCACAGTCTTTTCCTTCAGTTACTGTGTGCGAGCTGCCAGCCACCCATAACCCCGTTCATCACTGGTAAGATTCTTGCCGCAGAGATTGGAAAAAGGGCTAGAGGATGGTTCGCACAAATTATGCGTAGAAAAAAAAAAAGACTAACAAGATGTATCTACAAGGTAGGCAAGAAAGACATGCCATTATTATATCATAATGTCTAAGATTCTTTAGTTCCCATTCGTTTTTCATGAGCAAGTTTTCTGCAACTCCTTGATAACAGGAGCAGGTCAAACTGTAGTCAGAAAGTGTCAGCACTGCTGCACCAAATTTAATTCCACTTCTTAAGACCGCTTCGATCGAGCCGGTAATCGAGTCAAAGGTGTTTACATTAAGAGGTGGCACCCGAGTTCACCGTGAGCGCTGTTGAGAGGGTAAGTTTAGGGGTGAGGGTGGGGGTGAGGGTGGAGATGCCCAGTTACTGCACGACAATTGCTATTCGCATCACACAAAGAGGGTTAAGATAAGAGACCCTCGGTGAGTCCGTATCACGTAAAAAAAAAAAAAAAAGTATCTGAGCGGTGGTTTTTCCTGCACTGGAGGAATTGCTGCGGAGCTTGGATTAGGTTGGTACAGCAGGGGCACAGAGAGAACAGAGAAAACAGAGAGAACACAGAGAGAGCACAGAGAGAACACAGAGAGAGCACAGAGAGAACACAGAGAGAGCACAGAGAGAACACAGAGAGAACACAGAGAGAGCACAGAGAACACAGAGAGAGCACAGAGAGAACACAGATAGCATGGAACAAACAGAGAGAACACAGATAGCATGGAACAAACAGAGAGAACACAGATAGCATGGAACAAACAGAGAGAGCACAAAGAACACAGAGAGAGCACAGAGAACAACTTCCCGACAGATCTTAGAGGGTCTGGAGCTCAGTGAAGAACTGCATCCTGCTACGGCAGTATGAGGCTGAACAGCGTGAAACTGCCCCACAAAGCTGCAAGAGGAGAACAGCTATGATGTGATCCAGAATGTCAGTCCTCATCAAAACCATTTATTAATTATTAATAGTAAGAATAATATAAGTCAGAATAAGTAAGTAAGGTGAGCTATTTTCTCAAACATCATTTTGAATTTTATTTATTTATTACCTGTGTCCTGTTATACTCATCAAGTCACAGAAGAATAGAAAAGCTTTTCTTACAACTACAGTATATGAAAGGAGAGGAAAAAGATAAACAAACAGTTTGTATTTCTGTGTGAAAATATGACATCCAAAAATTAATGCATTTTTTAATTGTGTCTTTTTATTATGAAATGACCTACTGTCTAGATTAGGATCCTGAGAGAAAGTCTAAACCCACTGTGTTAGTCACCCCTGCCTTACACCCACCACCCCATTTTAAACCCCATTTTCACCCTTCCATGCTTCTTCCACTTTAGTATATTTGTGGCTCACTGGCGCAGTGAAAAACACCCAAATCTTTTGAAGGGCTGTCTCTAGAGATGGATAGACAGTGGAGAGAGAGAGAGAGAGAGGGAGAGAGAGGGAGAGAGAGAGAGAAAGAGCGTGGGAGGTGAGTCTCAGCACAAAGTGTTTTTGTTCACTCCTCACTCCACCCCTCATCCACTCCCCTGGGGGAGTCCCTGCAAAGCCACACCTTCAAGAGATGGGGGTCCAGTGAAATGTGTGTGTGTGCTGAATTTGACATTGAAGACCCCTAACTTTGCCATCTGCAGTACCACCTACTCCTCCTAATCCCAACAGCTCTCTTTCAACAAACACAAACATATTCTTTCAGTATGATGCATTCCAAAGTACAGGTCCCTTACCTTCTCACGTCTGCTTTCAGTAAACACTCCATTTAAATATTACTCATATATATTACCCATATCATGTGCATATCTGAGCGTGATTGGAGCATGATGAACAGGCTTTGAATCCTCACCAGAGATCTCTTGCAGGACTTGCCGATCTCCCAGTCATTCCGGATGGTCTGGTGTTTGACGGAGAGGCTATGGAAATCAGCAGAAGCTGCAGGCTTACTGAGGTTTTGTTTAGCTAATTATGTGTAAATACATGCATTCTTTAAAGACTTATGCTACATGAAACATCTGTTAGGGGCCACATGCATTTACATCAGTTTCAGAAAAATGAATAAATTAGCAACAAAACAGATTTCTTCATAAAGCAAATATCAAACAAACAGCTTGAAAACTATGTAAAACTCCCAAAAGAACAACATCCCTAAAATTGGGTCTTAGACACAAGAATCAACATCGGACTTGTGATACTTGAGACCAGATAGTTGTCCTGAACCCTTTTTCTTCCTCTTAATTCTCACTTCTCTTTGGCCACCTGATTCCATTCGAGCTAGACACTCATGGTAGGTTTAGCTTGTTAAAGACCTCCAAGAGAGATGCAATTAAGTTATGAAGGACAGGCTGAGATGAACTGCTGTAGTCGCTAAAGACGTGTATGGCTCAGGATGCTTATTCACTCTTGTCTACGTTCTCTGGCGGCGCTGTGAAGGAGAACCTTGGGGGCGTTCTGTACGCTTTTCGTCTTTCAGTTGGCTAGTGCCGTTAGCGAGCCGACGGTTTTTAGGACAATGCGCGGGCCGACAGCGCGCTCAGAGCTGAAGACTTCTCGAGCGTGTGGCAAGTGCACGTCACAATGGAAAAAACCCACGCGGTCATGCATCTCTGTCGAGACGAACAAAAAAAGAAAAATACGCGACAAGAAAATGCGAGGTTGATTTTTTTTTTCGAGATGAAAATGATTGATTTCATACATACAATAGCTTGAGGTAACATAGTTCTTTTTTTTCCAACGTGGTTATGGTTATGAATTATGATTACAAGACAGTTGCTCCAGTGGCTCAGTCATGCTGGAGATAACTAGGTGCTTAATGACAAGGGTACTCAACCCCACAATGATTTATGTTTCTCTCTAACACGTTGCTTTAATTTACATGAAGTTACAAGGACTGCTTAGGAGGTCCGAAGAGCTGTATAAATGCCCCCGCCCCCGCCCCACAGAAGCTGCTCATGTCAGGGTTGGTGGGGGAGAGGATCTCTTATTAGCCTCTTGGGTACAAAGCATTGATATTAAAAGCAACACATTTGAAAGAATTTTTAAATAGGCTACACTGGATGTTTTTTTTATTGCTGTTCTTCTTACATACAAGACTTTTTAAAGCCAATTTAAAAAGCTCAGGATTCTAAAAGATGCATGTGTTGTAAAGAATAATTGTGGCGCTGTTTATTTTGAAATAGCCAGCAGTTTTTTGTCTTTTTTATATTCCATTTCCTTTATCACAAGAACTCAACTTAATAGTGGGTCCAGCTCTCAGTCAAACAAAAAGTGCCCTTGTTGTGTAACTGTTTGTGCTATGATATCTCTGTAGCTTAATAGTTTCTCAGCTAGCAAACACACATTTGATGAAAGTAAAATGTCAGTCAAAAGCCTTCCGAGTGGGTCTGTAATTAACCTAATGCTTCTGCGGTTGTGTCTGAAATGGAAGGAACTGTTTTCTTTAATGAGATTGTACACCGAGCAAATTTGGCGGCGGAAGCCAAACGCCGGATTGGCCGTAGGGCAGGTCACGCTGTGTCCCTGGGGCAAACGTCTCTGTGCTTCACCAGTCCATACGTCCAGAACACCGGATCTATAAAACATCTGTGCTTCACCAGTCCATAAGTCCAGAACACCGGATCTATAAGACATCTGTGCTTCACCAGTCCATACGTCCAGTACACCGTATCTACAAAACATCTGTGCTTCACCAGTCCATACGTCCTGAACACCAGATCTCTAAAACGTCTCACCCCTCCACTTGGGGTAATTTGTTTGTTCAGTTCATTACTCTGAATTTGTTTATTGTGATTTGAGCATATTACCATAGAAATTGCATGCTGTTTCCATAGGCAAATGCACACAGAACCTTCTTTTTTCTGCTTCTTTCCAAGGCACATGGCTGTGGTGTAATTAGATGAATGATCCAGACCTGGCATGGAACAAGGAGGTATGGTTTAGCCCGGTACACTAAGAGGTATATTGCGAGCTCTCCAGCTGGGGCATAGTAATCTATCCCAACTCTAATACAGGTTGCTTACTGATAGAAGGAGTCTCTCCCCTCCCCATCTATTTAGGATGCATTTGAGTTTTTCCTACATTCTGACAGTTTATGTGTAGCATGAATTGTATTCATAAACCTTAAGACGTCTGTGTAGGATATTTATGATTGGTAAACTTTTGAGTGGCATTAAGCCTCATTAAGACTCTTCTTCAATTGGCGAGAGTTGGGATTTGGGTTTCCCTGTAAACAGCAGGCTGTGTGCCTTCCTGTACCTGCACATATTTACTGGTGACTGTATTGTGGTTGATTGGGAGGAACTCGGTGTGATCCCTCAGACGACAACTGAACACACATAATGTTGTTATCCACTGATTAAAGGATATTGGTAAAATTATTTTGACATTAGTCTGCTTGCTATGACAAACCATACAGAAGTGAATGAACCAAATAAAATAAATATCTCATAATTACAAGATAAACCTGTTTAGTTTTAGAATCACAGCTCTGTATGCTTGTAGAACTGTACTGCATCCAAGAGTTTAGAGTAACATTTTTCATGCTTCCTGTGTGAGTGTGCATTTCTGCACAAAACTGTTTTTAAATGGCCACCATCATTGTACTTACCTTAACGTATTTGATTCAGAGTGTAATCAAAGGTAAGGCCAGCCGAGCTGAGGGAACACAGGTTAGGCTCAGTACAGCCTGCAGGGGGGGTTCAGAGGACTAACCTGCAGCATATGCACACACGGGTCATCTATTCAAGTGCCTTCAGCAGTTTGAGTCGCAGGGCATTTGATCCCCACGTGGGGGAGGGGTGTATTGTGAGGTTGTGTGTGTGTTTTCACCAAACTACAGTAGTACTGTTATACTTTGAAAGGGTTATTATACTGTGAAAATAATATACACAAAAAAGAAAGACACAAGGAAAGAAAAGCTCTGTTTTGTATGTGTGTGTGTGTGTGTGTGTGTGTGTGTGTGTGAGAGAGAGAGAGAGAGAGATGATGTGCTGGTGTGTATTGTTTTAATGTCTCACTGTATGTCAGTGACTGGACTGATGGTTCATGGTTCAGGAGTAATGGACCACTGAGCTCTGTACTGACTCAAGAGATTCTTTACAAAGGTGAGAGCCTTGATCTCTAACCCCACTGATGACATAACACAGTGTCCTTACTAATGGGATTAATTGTTTTTTTTGTGTGTCCGTGTGTGCGCTGGGAAGTTATGTTACCCCTATATGTTATTGCTTTCAGATGTTGAAAAGGTTTAATGGTTAAATGGGATTTTGATTTCTGCTGGGATTTTTTCTTTGTTTGTTTGTTTCTTATCCTGAATGTTCATGTAGTATCTCTGCCAAGCCATTGTTTCCAAATACAGGAGACGATGTATTTCATTCCAAGTGATAACAGTTATTTTTTTGTTGTTGTTATTAATTAAACCACCTCACGGCGTTTAGATGACCATGGATGGGAAATTGTCGTGTGGCGGAGCGATTTTATTGTCTTTATAAGTGACTCTTCTCCGTAGTTTTAGTGGGAAGTGCAGGAAGGCAGAGTGAGCTGTGATAGACTGGCCTCGGGGAGTCCATTAACAGGTCAGGAGGTGGCGAGGCGAGCGCAGACTAAATTCATTAGCGCTCTCCAGCCAGCCTCCGAGAGACTGAGTGGTTGAGCGAGGAAGCGGCGTGATTCAGGTGTGTGATTTTCGCTTTGTGTATTCAAGAACGCTCTTAATTCATCTTGATGCGTCTTCCTCTTCGATTCGATATATATATACAATTCCCTTCACGTTTTTGCAACAGCGACGATAAATTAAGCACCGCTCGCTCCCTATTTTTTGACAGAACTTTTAGCAACTGATTTTACTCGTGTTAGCGGTAAAGCTAATTGCCGACCAGTGGCAGGAGACTACCTGAACTAAGCTGAGCATCATATACACAGAGAAACTGAAGTACGATGTTTGCAGAACGTCTGTTAGGCTAAAATCATATTAATCATAAATACAATTAAGCGAAACTTTAAGGAGTCGGGATGAGACATGTTTTTCCTGTTTTAGGCTACAGTCCAGTCATCGAGACACAATTCCAGGCCAATATTAATAATAAGATAAGAACTGGATCAGTATAAAATTAATGACTGTTTGATTTGATGCACATCGCTACAATTGCAATTAATCACATTCTTTACTTTATTGCCCTTTCAGAGAGCTAATTATCCCTAGTAATTTGCATTTAGGCATGACCAGTAGACAAGAACCAGTTATACCTGTAATCTGTAAAGGTAAACAAATGATTAAAAAATTGATTTATCACACACATGGAGGGAGAGAGAGAGAGAGAGTGATCATTGAAGCTTGTCTTCATCATCCATCACAGATTTACAGGCACTACACACTGTAGAAGGTGTTCATCTAAAAGAGTGTTTAAACTCTGCTTTGTGTGTTATGTGCGGGGGGCATTTGTCTTACATTTGTTATTTTCTGTTTTGCTTTCTCTCATCCTTTAATAATTTTGCAATAATATCTCAGAATTGATTGACAATTTTAAAGGTTCCCCTTTAAACAACTTGTTCATCAGTGCTTAAATTGGTCTATATGATCAAACCCCTGCAGCGTTTCTGATCCAAAGACTGTGACCTGGTCTTGAAATATGAATCTCTCTACTCACAAGTCCAGATGGTGTATAAACATCCTCTGTTTTAAAGATTATTCTGTATATTCTGGGTTTTAATTATGAGCGCTCACATAACAGAGCTGTAACCTATAATTATAACATAACAGGAAAAGAAGCGTTGGTGAACCTGGTTATAATCTTTATGTTGTCACAGTAATGATGTAGCAGTGGGATATGGCAGTATGGCATTTTGATGAATTACAATGTTATCTTGCTTACAAGATATGAATTTCATCATCTTATCAGATTTTTTGGCATTATTATTACAGATTATTCCTCCTTGTATGTCTGTCTACAGAAGCTCCACCATCACATCTTTATATTAGTTCTCATATTAGTTCAGGTAAATAGGTTTTAGTTGTGTAACTGGTTTAACATGGACGTTCAGTACAGACTGTGAACACCTGTGAATAATTAGGCCATAGTGCCACTGGACATTTTAATTGCAGCTACAGCATCACTGCTGTTCATTACACGCTTGGCAGGAGGATTTTAAATATTATACTAAAACATGGACAGATACCTTAACTAACCACACGGTAAATTGATATTTCTGATGCACTTACTGGAATAAAAAAAAAATATGAATTTTTTTATCATTATGTTTATCAAATATTATCGTATATCATAGAAACTTTTTTCAAAATTCTTTTCTGTCTAGAAGGATGCGCCTCTCACTGAGCTCAGACAGTGAGGGTTTGAGGTCCTGTTCTTTGTTCTTGGTCTGGAGAATATCATGCTTCTGGAGAATATCATGCTTCTGGCCAGTATAGATTCCAACTGTGAGAGAGAGCGTTTGATTTTGGTGGTTCTCTGTCACTCCATTCTGTCCACACAACATGTGTTCAGTGAGGCTGGGCTTCTCCTTAGTAAAGCTTCCACTTTTGGAAAGAAAGAGAGGGGTGTTTGAGAAAGGCACCACTGGATGGTTTTGTGCTGACAACCCACGTCAAGGCTTTGTTGTTGGTCTAATTAGCAGGTTGTGGCCCCTCCCTGACTGGCTATGGCCCCTCCCTGACCACCTATGGCTCCTCCCTGAGTGGCTCGACCGGGATTCAGCAGTGGTTTTAGGTTCAAGGCTGCCAGAGCTAGACGCAGACAGAATTAGGAGCTGAGCAGGATGATGCAGTATGAAAGACCTGAGAGAGGGAGGAGCTTACACCTCCGGTCAAAACCAGGGACTGGCTGTCCACAAGGAAAATGCACATAGGTGTTTCCTTTGCATTTACTCGGATGAAAAACACAAATCTCGTCTCAGAGCTCTGATGTACATCCAGAGACCTCTGTGTAAGCGTCTTTTAAGCTCTTCCCTGCTTTATTTTTTACCGACAACCAAAGAACAGCCGTCAGGTTGGACTCCAGCATTCATCAGTCAGCCAGGCCTCGACCGTTCACTGTCGAGGTCAGTCAGGTGTGTTAATGCCAAAAAAAGAAACTGCATCAGTAACCCTTGCAGGAGAGTGTCTCCACCAAGTTTGGATTGATGGTCACTGCCTGGATTAGAATTGCAAAGATACAGCGAGGTGCTTGTTTGACTAACTATGGAACTGTGTTCAGAAGCTGCTATCTATTGGACCCCATTCAGAAACCATTATTAAGGGTCATAAGAAGAGTATTGCATCGGCATCTATATCTGTGTATACAATCTACATTACAGTCGTAATGTACCTTTTATGGCTTGGATCCTTGCTGTAAGAGTGGATGAAACTCTCTATGAGAAATCAACTGATGTAACTCCAATATATTTAAAACACTCAAAGAGCAGCAAAGTAAAAATTGAACAAGGATGAGTTGAAAACATACTCAACAGCTTCAGCTGCATCTGTAAGGGGGAGTGGCTCCCTCTGACCAATCAGACAGAGACTTGGAAAGGCTTTGCTCCAGCACAGCCAATTTACCACAAGCAAATGTGTTTTGCAGTTCGTTTCGTCCTGGTGTACCGGCACGGTCCAGACCTCAACCGGACGTGCCCTGGTGTGTTTTGCATGCATTTGCATGTGTCCGCTCACACACCGGGAGGGTTTAACACCGAAAGGATTTCCGTGGTCATCACACCTGTGCCCTCTGAACCTGCGAAACGCGGTCGGCAGGCTTTTCCCTTGTCTGCCTTCAGCTTGTTCCTGCAGGTGAAATCACATTGCATGAGGGTGTGCTCTGGCTCCTGGACTTGGCAGTTAATGTACTGTGGATTGGAGTCAGTCCACAGCAGTCTAACGACTTGACTGTATTTCATTAAGGGCAAAAGATAGAGAAGATGTGTGTGGTCGGCAGACAGCTCCACTCATGATGGTGTTGATTATATTTTTTCTTTGTTTTTTCTTGTTATTTTTTATTTTTGCAGAGCAGGGGTAGAGTTCCTATCAGCGAGTATTGGTGGCCGTTTTCTCTGTACTGCTGCCATCGATTAGACTGGGGCCCAATTAGTTGGGGGGAGCTTCATCTGCACCTAACTGCAGAAATGGATTTTTTTGTTCCCAGACAAACGTTCATGTCAGAAGGGACGGGGGACGAATATTTAGACATTTAAATGTAAGAGCCTCACAGTCATCCCTACTCACAGTCATATCAAACTATTGAGCGATGACCAAGGACTCACCAAGCAAGGAGACGTCCACCCCTGCGTGGGCCTCTTGTCCACCCCTGCGTGGGCCTCTTGTCCACCCCCGCGTGGGCCTCTTGTCCACCCCCGCGTGGGCCTCTTGTCCACCCCCGCGTGGGCCTCTTGTCCACCCCCGTGTGGGCCTCTTTTCCACCCCCGCGTGGGCCACGGCTGCTGCTCTGATAGCTGATAACGCTCCTTTTTCGTCCTGCATTATATTTTACTCAGTTGCTCGTGGCGGGGGGGGGGGTTTGGGTGTTGTTGATTTGATGTCATAGCAACAGTCTCCCGCCACACTATCCAAAAAGGGCAAGTGTCTCACCTTTAGCTAGGGAGCAGCTGAGGGGTTTGAGGAGAGCAGACACGCAAGGTAGGAGAACACAAGAGAACAACAACTGAGAAAGGAGCCACACAGGAGACGCGATGATGTGGTCTAGATTCAGAAGTTCAAAAATAATGGAAGGCCTCTTCTATATAATACATTCTTGTGTGTGTGTAAAAAATGATGCATATGATGATTGATTTCCATTTCAGAATCTATCAGTGGTGAAGGCAGCACCTGTGAACTGAAGGCCACAGTGTCACATAAAAAAATGAAGTGTCTTCAATGTGAAACAATGTAAAAAACATAAAAACATAAAAGATTTTACTCATGCAGAGCCTTGTGGTCATAGCAACACCAAATATCAGTTAGATCCTCAAACTAAAACACTGTTTACTGTCCAACCCGAGGTGCACGTTAACAGAGCCTCGAGCTACTTCTGAATTCATGCTTTACTGTGTTTACTAGTGTGTGTTTACTAGTGTGTTCTGGTTGGTAAGTGGAGAATGTGCTAAACCCAGCAAAACAAGGGCTCCGTTAGGATTTCGGGATATTCCCTCTGAGCTGAGTGAAGGAGCAGAGATCTAAGATATGTTGGGGGGTTTTTTGTTTGTTTTTTTTTTCTTTAGTCAATTTCCGAATCCTGTAATTGCACACTTAAAAGTGAACTTCTGCCGTTGATAATCAGAACAGACTGATTCGTTCAGCGAAAAAGCGATAAGAGATTCCATTTTTTCATTCTCGCTTTAGGTTAATGACTGTGTGGGTGCATGGTGTACCACTCTCAATTCTGTGGTGATACCAGTGAGACCCACTACTATACTCACCACCACTATACCCACAACCACTATATTCAACACCACCGTACCCACCACTATACTCACTACTATACCCACCATCACTGTACCCACCACCTCCGTACCCACCATCATACCCACCACCACTATACCCACTGATGTACCCACCACCGTACCCACCACCAGTTCAGTGCTGTAAACAGAGCACCAGTTATCAGCATGGCTGAAACTGCCTGAATGTTTCCATGGATCTAGAAGAAAGTCCAGTTTTAAGAATCCTGGAAGCAGCAAATGTTTAAAAATTCCATCAAAAACATTCAATAATTCAGCAGGAAATGTTGAGAAATGTGTCCATCTTGGATGTCAGGCAGGCAAAACCTCCTGCCAAAAACCAGCTTGTTTGCTGTTTAATGCTGGTGCAACCATTTTTTTAAAACAGTAAGGCAGTAAAGACAGCACCATGTAGTATGGCTTCTCTTAAATCTACTCTTGCCAAGCATGCCCCTCCTCCATTATCTGCTCCGCCTCTGGCTGCCCTGGCTTCTTGGTTATCTGTGAGTGGTCAAGTTCGTTTGTTACTTTCCACACATGCTCTGTACATACCACATTACTGCACTGAAACACAATGGATGTTTTAAGGCATATATGGGCTTGTGGGCTTAAGTCCAGTGAAGAGGCTCCTGCCAGCATTATGTCATCATGTCAGTGGTAAAAGTTTTGCTAAGAGCAAAGTATACACCTATCTCCTAAAGGCATTCCATCGCATCTCTTATTCCTCAAATTACATTTCCCAAGAAAATGGGGATATCCATGAAGTTAGTAAAAATGGTTTATGGTACAGAAATTTGATAATGGAACATCAAAAATAGAAGCCATTGCTCTTCCCTGCCTGGATGCAGACAGCTCTGCTGCAATTCAGGATGTCCGGTTTCTCTTGCGAATACATATTAAATCCATGTTCATTATTTCAGAACAACATTATCTCAGCAAATAACTGGAAGGCAAGTATGCTGTTTGTAATTGCCTGTTCCGGGTGTAATGCGGTGAATTTTTCTAAAGCACTAGCTATCATTTTGGAATAAGATTTGTGTGGCTTGTGCTTTGTTTTAATGTCGAAATCCTTCCTCATAATCTCCCCAGAGTAACAGATAAAACCATCAACCTCTAAACATCAGGGTTGTTCTTATACACCTCATGAACAAAACCACAGCACAATGTGTTGGCTTTGGGGTCTCTCTCTCTCTCTCTCTCTCTCTCTCTCTCTCTCTCTCTCTCTCCACCTCCCTTTTTCTATGTTTTCTCTCCTTTCTCTCAAGGTGTATGCCCCCCCCCCCTCCTTCCATTTGAAATAGCTGGAATATGGTTGAGTCCTGGGTTCATGGGCCCAGCATCTCGGGAGACTAACAAAGAAACGAGTCCACCAGCTGCAGCACACATGTGACAATTTAACCTGCTCACATGATAGTTCAAGGTGGATTATAACACATTATTATTAGTAGGACACTGATTTTCAATTTAAATGTAAATCAGAACCCTGTTTTTTTTCAATTATAGTAATATCACTAAACTTCTGGCTAAGAAGAAGAATGTAATGGGCTAAAAACTTTGAGAGGATCCCTTAAAATAGAAAACCATAGAGAAAACCCAGTCCACCCAGTGTCTGTCCAGTGGTAGCAGATGGACACAGCCTGATGGATGAAATAACTGTGTGGGCTGCTCGTTCTGTTCCTTTAGTCACTACTGCAGTCCTGTTCGTTCCTTGTCTCTCCAGGTTAACGCAGCAGCTTCTGTGAGAACTCAGATACTTTCTATGAGTAGAAAACTAAACACATTTGTAAGTCTCTCTGAATAAGAGCGTCTGCTAAATGCCGAAAATGTAAAATGTAAATGCGAAAATGTTGTTAACATGCCAAAGACGATTGTTGAATCTAAACGTAACCAAAAAAAAGTGTTTTCTCCTTAGCCTAACAGTGTAATTATGAATCTTCCATTCCCAAAAACATGGAAAATTAGTTTTTTATTGAAAGACCATCTGGACGGGCTTGTCATGTTAGTTCATTTTATCTTCTCTGGTCAAAGTCACTACATATCCATACAGTCTCAAGGACTAAGAAGATGCAAACAACTCAGTGATAATTTTGCAGACAGACAGAGAGAAAAAGAAAAACAGCACGAATGTGGACATGAAAATTACATCCTTCTGCAATTAGTGCAGGACTGATTTTCTTCTTCTTTCCTAAAGAGCACTAAAAAGTCCAGGGAAACTCGGATTGCTAGAACTCGTACCCTGAGCTCAAATCCTGGTGGGATGACTGGGGTGTTTGAGGCACTTGGTCCAGCCTTGTCCCCTTGCCCTGTTTCCAATCTGATTATTAGTGATGGCAAAGGTGAAGAGGCTAATTGAAGTGCCACTAGGGCCCTTGTTGTGTTCCTCCCTGCTTCCAGCCTTGGCGAAGGAGACTCATCTGTTTGAATAAGGGCCAGATGCCGCCAGACTCTGCGAGTGGAGGGATGGCCTCTGATTGCAAATCGCAGGGAAGCCTTAATGTTACAACGAACAGCAAATACCAAGCATGGTGGAACAAAGCTTTGGGACAGAAATGGAAGTTGGCAGCTGGTGAAGTATAATTATCTGCTTCTGTGGGGCAGTAATTAAACAGAGTCTCTTATAAAGAAAGTTACTGTAGAGTTAAAGTGTGGACCAACAACACGAACAAAGTTTGTGGAGCAGTCCTGATGTGGTTCATTCTTCTTCCAGCAGCCCTGGAACTGAGCGTAGAGATAAACACAGACAGTTTTGTAGTTTATTTTTTGTCTTTGGAGATCTGGTGAATGAAGGGAGCTTTTTTTTTCTTCCCTCTCTTCCCCAGAGGGTGGAACGTTCCTGGAGTCCATTAATCACACCCGGGGTGGGACCATGCGCTGTGGTCCGGGGTCCATCTCTCCATCACATGGCCCTGACCCAAATAAAGCCCCCATTGATCCATTGGTGTTCCTGCGAGCTCTTGGGATTAGTGTCGGCTAAAAGTAACTGATATATTCTCAAACAAAACAAAAACCTACGCTGGCCTTATTCTGAGGGAAAAGGAGGACCAGCAAGATGGCAAGATGAGGTTTAAACCAGGAGCAGATCCAAATACACCCCCCCCCCCCCCAGACAAGACAAAAGAACCTTCACATTCAACATAATTTCAAATTACTTGATCGTACTTGACAAAGTAAAGGAGGTGGACATTCCCGACCCACTCAGACACAGATGAACAGTGTTTCTACATGTCTCTTCTTCACCACCAGCTTAATTAACAGTCATGGTTTCTTCAGTTATTTTTATATGACGTTTTTGAACACAAAGTGAATCATATGACATCTACAATATTTCATCACTGATAGACATTTTCGTTTTGCTTTTTTTCCCTCCAGTGTTCAAATATAACAAGATAACATGTGCATTGCCTACCATAATATTGGTTTACTAGAATACTTTGCTCATGTTTCTACACAGAACTTACAACATGTGCACAGAGACCTACCTAGGAGCCTCGTCTGGATGTCTGGTGTACCTCCGAAGCCAGTCACGGCAACTGCCACAAGGCTGTTGCACCCAAGTTGCTGGACAACCCCGATGACCTTTCAGAAGCAAATTAGCACTTGTGCCGTGTGGCAGGATTCCTGGCCAACCCCTCGTCCCACCTTGCATCATCGAGGTGAGTACGCGGGAAACTGAAGGTCACTGGTATCTCCTTGGCAGTAACGGCATGCACTGAGTGGGTACTCCCTCACTGGAGGCCCAGCGTGGGGGGAAGGGGAGGCTGTCGGTTGCGCCTGTCCTTGCTGTTCAGACAAAAGGAAGCGCTTTTACGTTAAAAATGTGATTTACATAAAGAAGGAAACAACAAATACTTAATCCTCAAAATCAGGGCAGTGTGTCATAAGGCAGGGGAGAATATTATTTTCTACCCTACTTTGTTATTGTGCTCCAAGACAATACTCTGTCAAAATATTCTCTGCTGATTCGTAGCTTTACAGTTGCTTATCTGAAGAATGCTGAACTGCAGACCGTTATGCGGAAAGCCTCATGACTTTGTTGGGTGTTTAATTTCTGACTGAGCCCAGCAAACCTGAAGAGATTTGAACAATATGTCAGGCACTGATTGGTCAGGTGTTTCAGTGAGGCCCAGTGGCTGGTTCTCTTTTGTTCTATGTGTTTGTTGAAGGATTTGATGTTGTAGAGTTCTAGTGAGACTCCCAGAAAACTGTAATTTGTCGAACCAACAGAAAATGTTCTCTCACATATTTTGTGGGGTTTTTTTTTCCTCCGATAGAATTTGTCTTGTTCATAATGGAAAAACAAACAAACAATAAAAGGTAACTTTTTTCATTCCACAATCACAAAGCAAATCAGCGTTACACCAGACCTGACATTTAACTGATATGACGGAGTATATGTGCGCTTTCACTCAGCTAAAGGCCAAGAGTCCCCGCAAAGTGCTTCACTGCTCTGAGCTTCACGGTTCTGAGCTTCACGTAAGCATTGTTTCATAGAAACTGACGCATAATTGTGCCCAAGTGATTGTGCACTTGTGCTCTTACCCACGTGATCATGTTCGTCATCTTCGTTGTAAAAAAGCACTATATAAATAAATTTGACTTTGACTTTAATTTTCATCAGTTATGAATTAGGAATTAGCCAGTGACAACCTACAGAATTCTTTTCTGCTCTAGCAGCGTTATGGTTCTGAGTATGGTTCTGAGTCTGAGTATGGTTCTGAGCCTTTTGTTATGGGCATCTATGGCCAGGCAGTGGTGTCCTTGGTGAAAGGCTGGAGAGATTAATCATTTGCTTTGGTTCCCAAATTACCCAGAAGGCTAAATGGAAATCTGTAAATTGAGCAAATGAGCTAAAATCGAGTCTCTTCAACCCATGTTGGCAAATAAGAGTTGAACTTGAATGAACTTGAGTAAGTGGGTGAGGATGGATTTGCGCTCTGTCCTCTATGTACGGTGAGAGTGAGGAAAACGATGTATTTCTAGAGCACTGCTGCAGTCGTGGCTTTCTGTGACCCAGCAGGAGAAATGTAATCGGTCTTAGGCAGAAGACAGAATGGCGGATGCAGACGTCCAGCACTGCGGCGGACTTTTGGTTCCGGCTACGGCTCCCGCCACACGTGGGAAGGTCCAGAGTCCCCACGGTTGGCTCGTCTTCCTGTTTGGAAAGCACCTGATCCAACTCGGCTGGGTTCTGCAGTTAACGAGTGTGTTGAAGCGGTGAAATTGCCGGCCTGCGTTGGCCCGGCCCACCACCAGGAGCAGAGCATTGTGTCCTTGATTAACCCTGCTGCCAAAAATGGCCAGTAGCTGGCAGCGCTTACATCAAAGGGGGCGATCTGCCAGTCGTAAGCCTGTGGTTCTGACATCAAAAAGGATTCGCTTCGCTTCACGGGGAGCAGAGCTTGATTCTTGCGATCCTTTTCGATGGGTCAGTTGTGGATCGCTTCTCTTTAAGCGGCAGTAACTGGAAGTATGAAGATATGCCTGTACTTTCTGAGACATCAACTGAATCCCAAATGGCTGAATCCCTATTGAACATACAGTGCACTACCTAGTGATCACACACCATCCTTTCATGTCATACAAAGTCCACATGTGCAAGTGTGCAGTTTGAGATTCAGCCCTTTTTCTCCCACAGAGAGCTATTAGCATAACTTGTAGGTACAGAAATGGTCTCTGTCAGTGTGTCTGTCAGCATGTTTATAGAGTTATGATGAGCTTGGCACACTATTACAAATTTGTTGCTCACCTCTATATTAATTCATATATTAATTCATTTAAAACATTGCAAGATCTTTAAGCTGTAAGGGTGTGGTGTTCATTATTTTGGTGTGTAGAAAGAAATGGTAGTTTATATCTGTGTTGTATTGACTGACCTGGCAAATTCAACACACTGGAAGCTTTTGGATTGAATGAATCCTTTTATATTTTTGGATGAGTTCAGAAGAGGAGGAGGAGGAGGGGGAGGAGGAGGAGGAGGGGAGGAGGAGGAGGAGGAGGAGGGGAGGAGGCATGTGGAAGTTTGGGCAAGAAGGAATTCGTTGTGTTTCGGAATGTGTGTGTGTGTACAGGAAACAGCGGTGCAAGGAGAAAAACTAAAGGGTTATCAGGGTAACAAACATCCAGTAGCAATTAGTCCGCAGTGTTCATAATGTGTGTGTGTGTGTGTGATAGAGAGAGAGAGAGAGAGAGAGAGAGATGCTCCCAGAATAAACTGGTTGCTCTGTAATGTTTTTTGTTTTTTTCAAGGAGGCCTGACTGCTTTGAACTTGCAGAAAAAATGGGGAACAGTTACAGCGTTATAGAGTCATATGGCAACTTGTGCACAAGAGATGAGAAAACGAATACATTATCTGAAAACGAATACATTATCTGCTGACTAACGAGGCTTATTTGAACCCTTCGAAGATGCATAAACGACCTAATTACATCATTGCAAACACAAACACTCAAGGAATGCAGTGACCATTAAACCACATTTGAAAAGAAACTGCTTATTATTGCCTTAAAAAAGCTGTAAATGTAATTTGTTCATAGTGGCTTTAACTCTAGAGAGCTGATTTTTGGTTATGGCCTCTCAAAATTAATCATTTACAGCAGTAATTTTATTATAATCTGAAGGTATTTCTCCTAAACACGCCTTTGACCAACTACATTTTATTTTTTTGGAGACAAGGTCTACATTTCTCATTATCTTAGAAGGTTGACAGAAAACAAACAGCAACGTTGCTTCAGGAAATGTTTGAAGGATTAGCCTGACGTCTGCACCACGCTGGCTGGGCTCCGTGTCCTTCAGGGCACCCATACATGTCTGGCATTGTGTATGTGCAAGGAGAAAGTGTTTGCTTTCTTTTTTAATGCATCTCGGATGTTCCAAATGTTCCTCGCCCTATGAATATTCGCAGCGGTATTGTCCCGGGCGTCGTCGTGGCGATGGAGGACGGGCAGGCAATTGGAGTTGAGCAAAGGGGCTCGTCTCTGCTTTACTTTGCATTGGATCCACCGGCAGAGGACTGGGCTATGTGAATATTGACACATGCTAACTGACGTGAATATTAACACATGCTAACTGACGTGAATATTAACACATGCTAACTGACGTGAATATCAACACATGCTAACTGACGTGAATATCAACACATGCTAACTGATGTGAATATCAACACATGCTAACTGATGTGAATATTAACACATGCTAACTGATGTTCATATCAACACATGCTAACTGCTCGCTGAGTCTGCAGCTTTTCTGATATTTTGCAAAGCACAAACATCAGCATTTTCAACAGCCATTGATCAGCACCCCCCCCCCCACACACACACACACACTGATAACTTACCCTCCAAGTTGCTATCTAAGGGAAAAAAGCACTTACTTTTATTCATAACCACTTTCATTACAGGTAAAATATATATTTACAGCAATGCTTACATCTAATAAAAAACTACAAAATTTAGAACCCAGTGTGTTTACGGCCTGCCGTGTACGTTAATGTCTTAATGAGTCATGTTGTGTTTCTTTATGTGTTAAAAACGTGCACTCAAAACCTGTCATCTCCTTTAATGAAAGGCCTTATCTCCTGTTACACCCTGTAAACCTTAATAGTAATACGGCATGGAACCCTTTCACCACTGAGACAAAGTACCGCTGGCTTGATCGCGATACGGCTCACTGGAAAACAAAGCATGCGTTTAATATATTACTCTCCACGCCGGCGATTACAGGGCGCCTTGCTCCTGCTGGCCGAAGGCTGGAGCAGAGGCGGGGGGGGGGGGGGGGGGGGGGGGGGGGGGGGGGGGGGGGGGGGGGGGGGGGGGGGGGGGGGGGGGG
>JAOXYF010000027.1:8899053-8911082 GCA_028565775.1 Sternarchorhynchus goeldii | reverse complement strand
GTGTGTGTGTGTGTGTGTGTGTGTGTGTGTGTGTGTGTGTGTGTGTGTGTGTGTGTGTGTGTGTGTGTGCGTGCGCACAGACAGGTTTTATTACTCAATAGTGTAAGAACAAAACTCCAAAATAGAACCAGAATGCTTGTCAAGACACGCCACCCATGTGTTTTCCAAAAACTGAGCTCGCAGGTGTGTGTGTGTGTGTGTGTGTGTGTGTGTGTGTGTGTGTGTGTGTGTGTGTGTGTGTGTGTGTTTGCTTGCTTGCTTGCTGACTGCCATACATTGCAGCTGTTTGGAGTACATGTGTTTGGTTATGACTGTCTGAACCTGTTGTGTAATGGGTGTGTGTGTGTCCATGCACTACTGACTGTGTGTGTGTGAGTGAGGGGGGGGGGGGAGACAGAGAAACATCTGACCCTTTGACTCTGCTGACCTGTTTGGCAGCTCGAGACATTCCAGAGAGTGAAAGAGTTTGGCCTGAACACCAAACTTCACTATCATCACATCCATCCAGACACTCCCTTCATCACAGACAAACACAACCCCACAGTCCCCCACTACACACGTGCGCGCGCGCACACACACACACACGCAGGCAAACACGGCACGCAACCTGTCTGCCCTGTCTGAAACTGTAGCGTAACACAGCTGCAGGCCAGAATAGAGGTTAAAAATTCTTTTGACCTTACCAGCATAGGCACACACACACACACACACACGTGTGCAGTGTGCCAGGGGGCTGCAGCTATAGAAACTCATATCCCAGTGGTGGGAGAGAGTGTGCGAATGTTGGTGAACGGGCGGAGGAGAGGTGGAGGAGTGGAACAGAGGACGGCAGATCTCCATTTATCATTTCAGCACCCCTCCCTCCCTCCATCCTTCCCACCTTTCCATTTTTTTACCATCTGGAACCTGACGGAGGAGAGAGAGTGAGTGGATGTAGCTGAGGAATGCACCAGCAGGAGAGGGGGGGGGGCAGCGGCCCAGACCCAGGCGTAGCTGTGCTCGCAGCACCGTAGCCCAATGGCCCTGTGGGAGAAGGCAGGGCGGCTCCGAGCCTGGGTTGCTGTTTTAAGACAGAGGCACAGAGTTTACGACGCCACGTTATGGGAGCAGGACCTCAAACGCCTCCTAATCAACTCTGCTTCAAAGAGATCGGGGGATGGGGGAGAGTGAGCGAGCCAGAACTTCTGAATCCGAAGGAGCTCCGAATCCGTTTAAAGTGCAAGGCGATGGGTTGTGAGACACGGTAAAATTCCATGTAACGAGGCTGCGTTTGCCTCCGGTCGGCCGGCGTGGCTGACGGATCTTGGGTGCTGATGACCTGCTGTAGTGAAGCCGCTCACAGCTGTTCGCAGGCGTGGCTGTGCCTCACTGTCTGTACTGGGCGCTTTTTCCCACACTCAGAAAAACGTCCACAGGCTTTAGCTGAACAAACATGCTGTTGTTTGAACGTAGCATCGATTACAGGCAAGGCAGATCTAATCATAACATTAGCTTGCGCTAATGAGGACTGTGTGTGTGTGTGTGTGTGTGTGTGTGTGTATCCATTCTGGAAAGACAGAAAGCATGTTTTGACAAGCTGGTTAATTCTAACAGAGAAATGGTGGGTGGGTGTGTGTGTGTGGAGGCAGGAGCCACGGCGTCTGTCTGAAATGTAACCAGGGGTCCTAACAACAACACCATGAGAGAAAGTGGGAGAGGGTGGAGAAGACACCCTTTGCTTTGATGGGAGAACACACACACACACACACACCCTTTGCATGTTAGTAATAATTACAGGGCTGGGGACTAAAGACAGTGTATGCAAAAAAAAAAATCTGAAATTAGAATTTACAGCATAGTAACACAGTCTTGGAAACTGTAGCCAATGAGATGTCTTATTACCCAGTAGGGTATAAACGTTGCCGTGCAACTAGGCCTTATGGTCACTTTGGTGGGAGGGGCATTTATGATGGCGGAAAAAATTCAAATTCACATACACCTTAAAATTTCTTAAAATCCAGCAGCACCAGAAACACATCCAAGCAGATGTTAAACACAAAGATCAACATCGAATAGAATCGTTGGGAAAATTCTAAGTGGATTTGTCAGGTGATTTAGCCTATGGTAAAAAAACCAAAATAAACAACCAGTCTCATCCAGGCAAAAGGTAGTAAAAAAAGAAGTAGTAAAAGCAGAGGTGGAGAGTCATAAACCCGGGGGGGGGCTTGGTCAGGGCGTCTCCGTCCCTCACCGTGATTGGATAAACAAAGGAAAGACGGCAGGACGCAGGTCACAATTACGTGGTGGGCTCCGAGCTGACCAGGGAGAGACTCCGCTTCAGGTTCAGACACCTGGCCTGCTTTAAGCCCTTTTTTGTCTTGCCACCATGGAACTATGCACTTAAAAAATAAATAAATAAACAAACAAAAAGACAACATTGAAACAGACAGACCAGAGGAGACGAAAGAGACATAAACGGGGAAAAAAAAATCATTTTACGAAACTTGAAGGTGGCTAGTAAAAGTCCTGCCCAACTCCCAACCCCCAACCCTGCCCGCATGTGCCGTGTTCGATGGTGCAGCCATGCATACGTCTGGACCTCAGGGTGTGTTTCCTCCATGTTTGTTGAGCTTTCAGTGTTTCTTCACCACATATCTCCTATGCTTCTCCCTCCATGGCATCTCCCCAGCAAACGCAGACGGCATCATCGCGCTTCTTGATGATTCTTAACCCCTCCCCACCTCTCTCTCCAGCTTCCTGTGGGATGATTACGTCGTGCAAGTGCGCATCAATGACTACCTGGACATCATCTGCCCGCACTACAAGCGTGGCGAGGTGCTGGTCCAGGAGGCTGAGCGCTACGTCCTCTATATGGTGGAGCGGGAGGACTATGAATCCTGCAAGGCGCTGTCCTTCGACCAGCTGCGCTGGGAGTGCTCGCGACCGTTCGCTGCCCACGCACCTGAGAAGTTCTCCGAGAAGTTCCAACGCTTTACGCCCTTCACACTGGGCAAGGAGTTCCGCCCAGGAGAGAGCTACTACTACATCTGTGAGTCACTACTGAAAATCTCTGGGTTTTTGTGGGGGTGATGGTGGTGGGCTAGCAGGCTCTTGGAGAGGCTAAAGAGCCTCCATCTTGCAGGGCCTTAATTTCACACTTGCTCGTAATACTCCGAGCCATCTGACTGCTCTGCATGGCTGTGTTTAGGTTCAGGTTGGAGCTAAACATGTAGGGTTGTAGATCCCCAGAGCTGGACTTGGCTACTCCAAAAGTACAGAGGAGAGTCATGTTGCAACATTTGTCGTTTTCTTGCCTTGATGCCTTCTGGGAAATTCTGCCCGGTGCATTTGTTTATACATTTATCCAATGAGAAGGCATTGTGTAAACATGTATAAGAAGCAGCTGCTTGAAGCTGAATTTAGTCTTTAAAGATGCCAGCAAACGTTTCCTTTTCATTCACGAGCAGCAGCTGAATGAAAATGCTCCTTGGTGGCCATTCCTGTGAGGTGTCTAAATTGTCCGTCTTTCCACAGCCAAGCCCCTCCACCATCATGGCAAGGAGTGCCTGAGGCTAAAGGTTGATGTGCTGGGACCTCATGGTAAGTGCAGAATATATTATTAACATTCCTAGCATTAGCCACAGGCCAGTCTACTCCACAGGCGTGTAGCGCTCTCTAGCATCTGATGCCGATGAGGGAGGAGGCTATTTTGAGCTCCTCTGCCTGATTACGGGGTCCTTGCCAACATCGTAACAATGCTGATTGATGTCTTAGGTTCCAAGAACCACAACGAGGAGGAGACCGAGGTGCATAGGAGCGACAGGCTAGGAGCAGGAGGAGTGCACAACCCGTCAAACCGGCTTCCGGCAGGTGGGTGCCTTCAATTTAGGAAAAGCTTGTAATTCCTCCGTGGGGTTTCGCTGTCTGCCGAACTCAGCTGTGTGCATGGGAAGGATTCTTATTAGTCCCTCTTTCTTTTCTCCCCTCCTCCCACCAGACGACCCTGTTGCCATGGTCCCTGTCGTCCAGAGGAGTGTGGGCAGCTCGGCCACTGTTGCTGCGGCGATTCCCGCCTCTGCCTTCGTCACGCTGCTTGCGCTCACCTTCTTCCTGTTCCTGCAGTGAGACTGAGCCGTGAGCATCACGTCGACTCCGGGCCGCTCGGGCCTCGCGATAAATGGACTGCTGACCCCAGCGCTGGCCGCTGGCCCCTGAACATAGACATTTTTATACAAAGATATGTGAAAAGACTGATGCGTTTGGTGCTGGTGTGCATGTTGTAGAGTGAAGTGCATGTTTGTGTGAGTGACCTTGTGATTTTTGGAAAAGAAATTGTTACTGGGATTTTTTTCCTCTACATTGATCAAGTTTCTTGTTTTAAAAGAAGTATTACCACCCTTTTGTCGTTTTTGTTGTACTTCTGTAGCATATGTGTGGTATTTTTAATTTTTTCCATGAAAATGATTTGATCCAGTGTTCAGAGTAGAGCACACTCAAATGAAAGGACCTGAAGGGCTGATTTAGGACTGCTGTTCTAATTAGAATTAAAATAGGTTTGTGCTTCATGCAAGTGTCATGAAAGCCTATGAGCCAAAGACGCTGGTAATTATCTCAAATCTGTCCTGTTATTGTTGAACATGCATCATACCCTCTTGTCTGTAGTATTTAGGTGATGATTTGTTAGTACAGATATCAGTCATTTTTATTTCTGGTTTCAAATCCTACAAACTTTTCTGTGATTGATTAAGCATGACATTAGAACTGTACAGACCCTAATTGTTAATCGGTTTTACATGGTAAATGGAAGTAAGTGTATATCAACCCAGAAAACTACAGGCAGGCTAAGAAAACACATGGTTGTACCAAGTGGTCTGTGTGTGTGTGAGAGAGAGAGAGAGAGAGAGATTGAGAGCTGGTTCTCTGCTGACTGATGAACACTAGGTACAACTGTATTCATACACAGGAAGATGCGGATCTGGGGAAACTCCAGGTTTACAGGACAGTATCTGTTAAAAAGCTGTGTTTTGTTTACTTATTCAGGTCTTGTAAATAATTCTGTAAAAAGTGTAAATACAGAGATCTATATACAGAATTTGTTAATTATGACATTGTGAAAAAGTAAAAATGTTATATGTAACTACATTGTTGTGCTTTTTTACTGTAACATTGCAGTAACATTCATTGGGTTTCCATAGAGTAACAACATAGTTTTCTGATTTACTCATGAACTGCAAACAATCCCCATTTTAGGCACTTTTTGCCAAACCAGATGCCATCTTTCTACATTTGTTTGTCTCTCTCCTCTCCTCAGTCATTCTGCCTTTTGATATCTTGTTCCTGGCTTGTCTTCAAAGCCTTCATTCAAACACTCAATCACTGCTTTAGGAAAGAAAGAGAGAGTGAAAGAGGGGAGATGTAGGAGCCAAGGAGAAGTGTAAACTGGCACCAGGGTGTGACGGTGTCACTGACACATGTACCCCATGCTCTGGGGCTCTTCTGAGAAAGGTCAATAATAATCAGCGCTAGCTGGGTTCGCCCAACAAATGTACCAGCTGCCCTGTTGATCTGAGTTTGGTCATAAGAAAACTGGATCTTATGCTGTTGGCCTCAGGATCAAAGAAGAGGCAAAAGTTCCACATGTGGAATAGTCCTGTGATCTAACGATATAGTAAGTCAGTAAGTAAATATGCCCCCCTCCTCTGCCAATCAGCTTTAGCATATGTTCTAAGGCTTGATGGGTAAATGGTGTATTTTCTTTTATCTTTCCTTCAAATGCAACCCTTTTAATTTTTTTCAGTGAACGTACATAATGACATTAAATAAAGATATTAGCAGACGTTTGGAAGCCTGCAGTGTTAACCTTTGCCACTTTCATGTAAATAAATTATGAAAACTATACAGTACTCCAGCATACCGGAAAAAAACTAGCTACATGACTGAAAACCGTGTCAAAATAAGTAAATATTAAGTTCCGTTTTATTCACAGACTGTACATTAAATAAGTACAGTCCATCTTTATCAACTCGTTTTGTCCAACGAAACTTTAAGCGCTGACTCGACTACAGATACGTCATCTTGTCGAGCTGTTGCTGTAACCTATCAAAGTAAAGGAAACTGCGGCACGCACGTCACAAACACGGAAATAGTATACGTCAGCGGTCTAGAACATTGGGTTTTGCGAAGATTATTTATGTTGGTCAAGTTTAAAGTTGAATCATCGATCACAAAGCACAGGGCTGTTTATACTCATTTGTTTCCTTTCTCGTTCTATGGATTTTCTGCAATTACTATCATGGGCGTGCATCATATTTACCGTCGGAATGTTCTCGACAGGACTGTAAGCTGCTAACTACTTGCTACATTATTGCCCACGTTTATGTACGGCAGTTCAAACTTATGCATAATTATAAATATCTACACAGCTACCAGTATTTTCCCAATATCACGCTGTCAGCTGCGCGAAAATACAACCTCTATTAAATCTGAACCGCTGTGCGTTTAGCTTTGAACTGATTTTCGTTTAAGTTAAATTATACGCACAAGTTGTCAAACCTAGCTGGTTAAACCCGTTGGTAAAGACGCATACCTAAATCAACACAAAGCATTAGGAAACATTGGTTTCTTGCCTAACTTAGCTCTTGCTAGCTTACAGATCTTTGCCTCTGAAAAAGTTTGTTATCTGAATAAAGTCAGTGAAAACAATTAGCGGTACTAATCGTGATAAATTATTTAAATAAGTGATACAAATAGTGATACACTTCTCATTCGTGCCAAATTGTTACATCGTTGCACAATAACACTGAACGCTTGGATTCCGCTTGGCTGGAGTGAGATAACAAACTGCCCAGACTTCACGTTCCGCTGCTGCGTTAGGCGAGCATGTGAATATAGCTTTTCTTATGGATTCCTTGTTTCGCCTGGTGGTCGTCTGGTTGTTTTGGGGAGGCCTGTTTGACCTCTCCCTCCTTCCTTCACTCTGTCTAAGCCTTTGAAGATGATAGATGTAGGGAGACTGAGCATTTTCCTGCCAGCGAGTTGTTAAACATACGTGTATTTTCTGCAGGACCGACCTAAAGAAAATGAGAGTCACTCAGAGTGCAGACAACGTTCAGTTCCTGCCCTTTCTTACCACGTGCTTGAAGTAAGTGATTCTGCGGGTGCTTGTAGTACACAGCCTGAGAGCACGTCTTTGTCCTAATGCATGCAGAAGACATAAACACAAAGTGGAGACAGTGAGACTAGACTTGTGTGTCTGTATGTCTGTGTGTGTCAGTGCAAGAATGTGCATGCTTTCACAAGTGGTTATTAGTGCTTTTTTGTGTGCATACAGCAGTAATCACAAAGTCATATTATGTTTTTGTATGTGTTCAGTAATCTAGGTTGGCTGTATTACGGCTTGTTAAAACAGGATGGCACAGTGATACTTGTTAATGTGATTGGAGCCACCTTACAGAGCCTGTACATTCTCACCTACTTCCGTTATACCAAAGAGAAGGTGGGTAAAATCAATCTACTCCACAAAGTTAAAATTGCTTGTGTTAATCAAGCCATGTGTAGTAAATGTGCACATGGCTGACGTATAACAGGGAAATTTGGAATTTTCCCCATTGTGGGACTAATAAAGGATTATCTTATCTTATCTTACAATAGTCCTGAATAGTTTTGGTGTGGGGTGGTTGGGGCAGAGAAAACATGGACTGGCCTAGTGGTTCCCAGTGACTAGGCTACAGTAGTGCAGAGGTGGGATTGACCAGCTTCTCAACCCAAAATGTGGTGTGTGTGTGTGTGTGTGTGTGTGTGTTTGTGTGTGTGTGTTTGTGTTTGTGTTTGTCTCCTGTTCGTCGTGTCTCAGAAGTACGTGTTCATGCAGACGCTGGTGATGGTGTGTGTGCTGTGCGTGGCCTGGGTATATTTCAGCTTGGTTGTCCCACAGGGCCACGAGCGGCTCTCCCAGCTTGGCCTTGCCTGCAGCGTCTTCACCGTTAGCATGTACCTGTCGCCACTCACTGACCTGGTAAGTTCACGTCTACACAACACAAACGTACTAGAAACACTGCATACATAAAACAAGACAGTCAGCTTTCTCCTCTGAGAGGTGACAGGGGCACTCCAGAAGGGACACTGATGGAATAGTGAAAATATACATTTATAAACACCTGACATATTTTTGTGTATTAGTTAATAAGACAGGTAAGACAGGTGGTACAGTCTACAGTGTTGAGAAGCACTCGCATGCCTTGAATTATGTGTGGGATGTAAACTAAAGACTGCAGGTCAAGTAGATCTCCATGCCCAGATTTGCACACCTTTGCTCTATACACAAACATTGACAGTAGTTTTGAAATTAAGAGAATGGAATTCATGATTTTTGTGTGATCAGTGTTTTTATCAGTGTTTTGGTAAGGGTTTAGTTACTGGCATAACCGTGGTGAATCTTGTGCTTTTTTTTTAACATTTAGCAAGAACTCATCTGGCTAAATGCCTTTATAGTCCCTCTCTGTTGTTCTCTGTCTGTGTCTTTCTCCCTCTTTATCTCCTTTGTATCTGGTTTTGTTCATCTTGCCTCTATTGAGACTGACCCTTTGTAGTCAATTTCCTGTCTTTCTCTTACCTCCTTCCTGTTTTTTGGTGTGTGTGTGTGTGTGTGTGTGTGTGTGTGTGTGTGTGTGTGTGTGTGTGTGTGTACAGGGAGTGTGTGTGTGTGTGTGTGTGTGTGTGTGTTTACAGTGAGTGTGTGTGTGTGTGTGTGTGTGTGTGTGTGTGTGGTGTGTGTGTGTGTGTGTGTGTGTGTGTGTGTGTGTGTGTGTGTGTGTGTGTGTGTACAGGGAGTGTGTGTCCATGTGTGTGCATGTGTGTCATAACCTTGCTGAACTCATCTCCCAGTGTAATATTGTGCACTAAACCCACAGAGGCCTAAGAGCCGTCGTTGACCCTCCTGTCTTGAACTGCGTTTGACTTGGAGCAGGACACTCTTGACTGTGGTGGCCATTACATTCTCCTCCCTGCGTCTTTCAGATGGAGATCGTGCGCAGCCGCTCAGTGGAGCGCTTGTCCTTCTCCCTCACTGTCGCCACTTTCTTCACTTCAGCCTCCTGGACCTTGTATGGTCTTCAGCTGCAGGATTACTACATCATGGTGAGAAAAAGAGGGAACTCGCAGCTTCATAACATTCACCACACAGTGACATAACATTTTTTTTAGTTGTGTTATAAGTCATTTATAACACCTGTGCAGGCAGTGTTATGAGATCCTGTCTCTGGCAAATAACAGCATTCATGTTTTTATCGAACTTCATAATATTCATAACACGTCTAGCTGAGTTATACGCTCACCGGCCACTTTATTAGGTACACCTTGCTAGTACCGGGTTGGACCCCCTTTTGCCTTCAGAACTGCCTTAATCCTTGGTGGCACAGATTCAACAAGGTACTGGAAACATTCCTCAGAGAGTCTGGCCCATATTGACATGATAGCATCACGCAGTTGGTGCAGGTTTGTCGGCTGCACGTCCATGAAGCGAATCTCCCGTTCCACCACATCCCAAAGGTGCTCTATTGGATTGAGATCTGGTTACTGTGGACGCCATTCTAGTACAGTGAACTCATTGTCGTGTTCAAGAAACCGGTCTGAGATGATTCGCGCTTTATGACAGGTGCGTTATCCTGCTGGAAGTAGCCATCGGAAGATGGGAACACTGTGGTCATAAAGGAATGGACATGGTCAGCAACATTAGCGTTTATCCACTATCATTTATACAACTTTTTTAATCTTGCCTATCATTTACACCATTTATATAATTACCATTTATACCATTTTATAATGGAATATTACAATGTGCCTTATAATACATCATAGCTTAGGTATGCAGTACTGTATGTTTGTTTGTTTTTGAAGCTGTGGGTATACCATACAGCTTTTTTTTTTCTTTGCTTCTTCCACTGTAGCTCCTCTTCCATGCGTGTCCTGGGTGTAGTTCCAAACAGTTGGATAACTTAATTTAGCCCGGTAACAGTGAAACAGACTCGAGCTGCCTTATCGCTGAGGGCATCACAATGGACCAATAAGCCAGATTAAGGCGACACAAATGCAGACATAAACTTCTGGCCAGTAAAGTTTCGTATTAGTCTTACCATGTGTTAAAAAAAGAATATCTTTTTATCATCTGTTCTCTTACTAATAAAAACTTTTTGATTGCTTTTCTCTGTCTCTCCCAGGTGCCCAACACACCAGGCATCGTAACGAGTCTTATCCGCTTTGTTCTCTTCTGGCAGTTTAGAGCTGTTGGTCAGGACAGCCTGCTGTATACGCTCGTCCAGACCTAATTGCACCTACGTCACCTTAAGTGCCTTGTCCTTGCTCCTGGATCCAATCTCCACCCTTCCCCATCCCCCTGTGCCTTGTTTGGGCTCGTGCGTTAAGCCTGGTTCTCAGCTACTGCGGACGCAGATGTGCCGTTGGGTGTGATTGTGGACTAAACGGTCAGGCGCAGAAAGCGCTTCCAGGAGCTGCGGACCCGTTTGTCGTGCAGGGGAGAGCAGCCTCGGGCTTCCTGCCTCAACAGCTACGCCCTACGGCATCACTCCAGCTCCACAACAGAAAGCGCACAGTCACCAGAGAAGGTGGTGCCAGAGGTGCAAACACAGAGCAGTGCGGACAGCCGTCATGGCACGTGTCCTGTGGTGTTTTCCAGCGTCCGTAGTAGGTATGAACCAGGCCTTATACTTCCCTCCAGTCAACCAGGATCTCGGTCATATATGGATACATATGGACAAAGGGGTGTATGGAGTCTCACTATATTTATATTAAGGGTGGGACTTGAAAACATACCATATAATATTTATTGTTCATATATATTATTGTTTATGTGTGTTTGTTTACCTTTTTTCCTGAAAACAAGGGAATCTTGTTTAGGGTATTAGTTTCAGGGCTACACGGGGATGAAGCAAAGCCTTAGTCAAGCATCACCATCTGAGCACCCTAAACGAAATCAAAAATCCCTTTGAATGTTGATGCTGTTTTTTCAGTCCCACCATTGGCAGAAGGCCATTTCTCTGTTCTTTTGTTCCATCCAATGGGCAGTCAGCTCCATCCCAACGTCTCATTAGCTAGGTGCCAGAGAGATAAATGGAACATTTAGATTTACCTGCAGGCTAACTTTTCGGAAACAGGACATGACAGGCACTGAGTTCAGATATCTGTCCATCTAATTGCCAATTTATTCTCACCTGGCAGCCAGAGATTCGTCTATTTCTACCTTTACTGCCCAGGTCAGCCAGTGGACATTTTAGAGCCAGGCCGTACGTGGAGTTCCTCCTAAACGTGCGTCTGGAGATCCCCAATCTCAGGCTTGGCGGCCCCTCATTTGGGCCCTGCTTTACCACACCCTGAAGCCTGAAGCAGCTCGTAATCATGTGGGGGGGTTGAGCTACAGCCAACACCCACACACCCTACTGGAGCCCAGGGCGGGGCAGGGTGCCACCTGAAACTCCACACCCCGATCCCTTGATCGCGTCCCATCCTGCATTGCCAGACCTTGGGGGCCCTCTGTCTCACATAGCCTTTGGTTCTGGCCCATTTTCTAAGTTAATAAGAATGCAGTTGGGGATCTGCCAGGTGTCAGACAACAATGTCTGACTTGTTTTCAAAGCGTACTCATTGCCGCTGAGTCAGACATACACGAGTTACCGGTTCGCCTCAGCTCACTGGTGCTCTGTCGTTCCTCTCAGGCCCCTCAGGGTGAGAGAGTGAAACTGCACAGACTCTGCATCAGTTACAGCGCCTGGCGTGTAGGACTGGGACCAGACCCCTCGCACCCTCCTCCCCCAGTCTGTGACGTTCCATCAGAGAGACTAGGAGGCCTCGCGAGGAACGGGAGGGTCTATTGACCGCGTTGCAGAGAATCGACTGCCGCCAAGATCTGAGGCCTGACCAGGGATTAGTTGATCTGAGGCCTGACCAGGGATTAGTTGATCTGAGGCCTGACCAGGGATTAGTTGATCCGAGGCCTGACCAGGGATTAGTTGGCAGTTTAAACGTCCCTGTTTATTTAT
>JAOXYF010000027.1:8883833-8895286 GCA_028565775.1 Sternarchorhynchus goeldii | reverse complement strand
TCCATCATCTCCTCTGCTCCTGCATGTTCTCCCTCACACCGTTCCATCATCTCCTCTGCTCCTGCATGTTCTCCCTCACACCGTTCCATCATCTCCTCTGCTCCTGCATGTTCTCCCTCACACCGTTCCATCATCTCCTCTGCTCCTCACCTTTCTCCCTCACACCATTCCATCATCTCCTCTGCTCCTCACCTTTCTCCCTCACACCGTTCCATCATCTCCTCTGCTCCTCACCTTTCTCCCTCACACCGTTTCATCAACTCCTCTGCTCCTCACCTTTCTCCCTCACAATTTCTTCTTGCATTTCTTCTCCATCAGGCCTTTCCACACTTTTTTGTCTCTTCTTTGTAATTGTTTTGTACTTATCTGTGACCTTTTTTTGAGATGCGTGGAGTTATATGTGCCATATCCAACCACAAAACCATGCTCTCCTCTCACACATTATATATATATCACATATGCAACATATGTGTAATTACATTTATGTAATAAACATGTTCTGACTTTCAGTTTTAAAAAATAAAACATGAATATGTTAGAAACCTGCTGGTTCCTGGTTCTGCCAGCGTTAGACACCCTGCTTTTCTGTGTTTTTCCAAATAGTGATGACATTTTCATCTTAAAAACACATCTTGTGAACAAATTAAACGACTTCTCCAAAATGTCATCTCTACATCTACAGTATGTCCATGTCTCTGTTAATCTACAACACAGGTCCACCTCATTCTTCTTAATAAAGTATAAAAGATTGAAAATTATATTGACAATCAGGGTTATTTCAACAGATATTTCAAATATTTTTCTGAAGTCTTTATAAGTTAAAACAGTAGTACTGTGTTTAAAAATGAATGTGAACTTGTTTGCATTATTTGAGGATTTCAGTTGACATAATGAAATCTTGGAGAAATGTCAGTAGTTTATTGAATAAAGAAGTTAATTTTACTTAAGCACATGTCTATATACATTAATAGCAAAGCAACTGATAATTGTGCTGTTGTCTTTTTCAGAGCTATATATAAACACACACACACACACACACACACACACTCCTTTCTGGCACCTGCTGACTATAAGGAAAGCCTGTGGTTAAGGGAACAGGTGAGGTCAGAGTTCAGTAAAGCTGTGGGCTGGTTAATTCCTGGTCCAACTGTCGCTTCTAACCATCCACTGTCCCTCACTCAGGAGCCACGTTCATGTTAGCCTGAATGAATTCACTTTCCTCGTGTAAGAAAGATGTTTGACTCCAACACTCATTCACTCCAGTGTTGACAACTGGGAAAGTTATTTAGACCCTCTTAGTTTTTATTTTCTCAATATAATTTTATACTGATGATCAAATTATGAAAAACATTAAAATGTCCAGTAACAACAACAACTTTGTTAATGACAGGGTTTTTTTTTTTGCTAAAATGCTAAAGCTGGCTGGAATTGTAGACCTGTGCCATTTCTTTGTTGGAGAATCTGAACGTTATGGTGCTTCTTCATGGTTTATGGCTGACAGTCTGGATTTAGGGCTGACCACTGACTACACAGAACTGCCTTTCATTGTGCATGTGTGTGTCTGTGTGGGTGGGTTTGTGTGTTCATGTGTGAGAAAGGGCAAGAGACAATATTTGCTTTTTACACAGAACTTTAATTTTCATCTGATTGTCAGCATGTGTGTCATCACCAGCTCACCCAACTGAAAGCTTAGCCTTGTTTATTTTAGTACGTCTATAACAGAGTGGAATGTGTAGAACAGATTTAGGTTATTTTTGTGGAATATAATCAACCTCTGGAATTAGTACATTTAGTGGATACTGTTTAACACTTAGAAGTATAAGATGGATTTTTTATGAAAACAAGACAATGTTAACAGAATGTGTGTGTGCTGAACCCTCCAAAGCAGTGTGATTCTAGTAGTGTGTTTACGAATCCACATCTTTTATGGCCTTTTGGTTGTTAACAGACAGTATTCTCTACAGCAGTGGGGATATATGGGATCATTTTTTTGCACTCGGATACAGTAATATAATGACCACCACTGCTGTTAGCATATTCCATTAACTTATACACCAGGGGAGAGCACAGTTTCTGGAGGGAGAGAGAGAGAGATTGTGTCATTTATATTTAGGTGTGTATATTGTAACTTTATCTAATTGCAGTTTGGATAAATCACGAGAAATGAGATGTGACAAAAACATGTGGGACTAACCTTTGTCAGGCTCGGGTAGCTGACGCCGATTAAGTCAAATACTTCAAACACAGACAAAGTGCCGTCTGTACGGCTAAACCTTTGACAGATATAATCATCTACTGGAGCAGGGGCTTCTGGACAGAACAACAGAGGGAGAAGCTGAAACATTAAGATGCACTTGTTACCTAAATCACTAGATGATCCAAATTAGTATTAAAAATGTAACTGCCAATATACAATGAATCTCAGCTAATCATGACAAAGGTCTTTTGAAACGTCAGATTAAGACATTAAGGCCTCTAAACACTAGAAATGTTTTATATGTGTTAACTAATTTAGCTGAAAACACTGACCCAAGAACTGGTGTTTCAGTTAACTTACATTATTAAGGACTGATGTTTATCAGTTAACCCACATTAAGGACATACAGCACTTGATCACATCAGGCTGAAGATTGTTACACACCTGCTTGGGAGTTCACGTCAGTAGCAAAGCAGCACAGGCTCAATACTGCCACCCAGAGACCAAATCGTGCCATTTGCAGCAGGCTTTTAGCTAGAAGCTTCCTGAGACAGATTATTAAGTTTATAGAATCAGTCAAAACTCCTGTTTCACAAATTGCTAAATCTGTTCCTCTCTCCTTCCTAATCATTATGTAGTCCTAGGGTCTTCACAGGCTGTGCAGAGTTCACAGGCAGTGTGGAATCTGTACGCTTTAGTTCACAGGCAGTGTGGAATCTGTACGCTTTAGTTCACATGCTGAGCTGCCTATCCGGTTAGTTGACTAAAATTCTTAGCTTATCCTTAGAGCTGTGTGTGATACATAGAATCTTACCAAATCATGTGCTTTAATTCAAAACTGTTATGCATTTACACTTCTTTAAATATTTGTATCCACTTAATTATTTAAATCAGTAAATACAACTCAGGAAAAGCCTTCTGGCAAACTGAAAAAGTAATTAAATTGAAAGGGTTAGTAGGAAGTAGGAAGATCAGCATATCATTTTCCCTTCACCTTTATATAATTTTTACATGTGGCTTTAAATCAGTTTGAGTGACTGCTGCATTAAGCTTTGTCTTTCCATGGAGATGTAACACTTCCCATACATGCTTCTGGACACCTTCCAGTGGAATCAAATCTCTTACACACCAGCCCAGCCAGCTTCCATGGGAGTAACAAATGTTTCAGCCCTACCTTTCCCCACCGAGACATAGCAAAGGGTAAAGGGGACAAAGGAGGGAGCAAAAGTGAAGTGAGAAGCCAAGGTGGTTAAGATGAGGACCAGCATATTCGTCCCTTACCTTTGTGTTGTTCTTGTGTGTCACCACATCCACAGTAGCAGAAGAATAACGTTCACGGGAAAGTGGCAAAGCCTTTGCTTTGTTACAGGAACAACAAGAAATGTCAAAGGAATGAGGAATATGTGTGTGCGCGCGTGTGTGTGTGTGCATGTGTGTGTGTGTGCGTGTGTATGTGTGTGTGTGTGTATGTGTGTGTGTGTGTGTATGCGTGTGTATGTGTATGTGTGTGTGTGTGTGTATATGTGTGTATGTGTGTGTGTGTGTGTATATGTGTGTATGTGTGTGTGTGTGTGTGTGTGTATGTGTGTGTGTGTATGTGTACTCCACCTCTGCATTTCTCCTTCCTGTCCATCTTATCCTCACATTCCAGCACAGTCAGTCATTTCAGCACTTCCATCCCTCCATCCATCCCTCTATGCAACTCTCCAATCATCCATCCATCTTTCCATCTATGTCCCCATTCATCCATCTCTTCATCCATTCTGCAGTTTGTTCCACTGGGGTTCCCACTCTTACCATGCCTGTCGTAAGCAGCTTACATGAGAAACGCTGCCTCCACACACACACACACACACACACACACACACACAGCAATGGCCAAAAGCTCTTTGCATTTTCTGGGGTGGTAAATGAGTCCAGTGAGACTCTTAACTGGCTGGGACTGTGCTGTCCTTCCCCTGTCCAGACGCTATGACCACACCCCTCGACCCGTGAGGGCATGCAGTCTTTCAGACTTCTGCTTTTCTCCATCTCCCCCTCCCTTGGCCTCCAAGAGGACGACACATCTGTTTGGATGAGGAGGTGGATGCTGTGTCTATCTCACACTCCACAGAGAGAGAGCGAGAGAGAGAGAGAAGGGGGGTGAGAGAGACATATTCAGAAACTAGGATAGATAGAGAGAAAGGGATAGTGAAAGAGACACATGGACTAAGGGAGAACAAGGAAGGGGAGAGAAGCAGAGGGAGAGAGAGAAGGAGAGAAAGAGTAACAGAGAGAGAGAGAGAAGGAGAGAAAGAGTAACAGAGAGAGAGAGAGAAGGAGAGAAAGAGTAACAGAGGGAGAGGGGAAGATGCACCATCCTTTTGTTTATGTGATGAGGGCGGAGGAGATGATTCTGGTGCTCGGAGGCTCCTGCGATTGACACGGTGGAGATCATGCTGGCTTAATTACACTCAGCGTTTTGCGCTCCTGTTCTTTCTCACAGGTGGGGGTGGAGGGAGGGTTATGAGGGAGAGGGGCGGAGTTTGTGCTGGCATAAGCTAAACCACAGACAGAGATAACAAACCTGGAAGACCTGACAGCGCGAGGACCCAGATCCCTCAGAAAAGCACATAATAGTTCAAAATTGATTTGTATGCCGTGAAGTGCAGAGACCTCAACAGTGCGCCTTCCCCTGGGGTGAGGAGTGGTGCGGTGATCCAATCATGACTTCAAGAGGTGTGTGTGTGTGTGTGTGTGTGTGTGTGTGTGTGTGTGTGCGCATTCATTTCAAACCCTAAAACCTTAAATGGTCAGTAGTGGGCAACTCTTTACCCACAAGGCTGTTAAGATGGCAGCTCTGTTCCTGCTTCTGTTGGTTTGCGATTGTTTGCTGTTCCCACTTTAGCATCTTTACTCCTCACTAGTGTGCGGCCCGCCAGTGCGACACAGGCCAGCCGGTCGAGAGGGTCGGCCGGGCGAGAGGGTTCGGGGCGAAGCTCTTTCGGAGCACCACATCGATCTGCCCTCAGCTGCTGAACCGAGTTTCTGCCCTCGCAGTGGGGTGAATGCCCCGGCAGGAAGCTCCTCCTCCACCCTGGTGATGTATAACCTGCCACTTCGCCCGTCCGACCCAGAACTGCCCTCCCACCGCCGAGGAGCCGCTCCCTCCCAGGCAGGCCAGCGACCTTTCAGTGGGATCCACTCTGTATGTCCCTTCTGAGGCACCGTAGCCTGACCTTTCAGGGCCTTTTAGCCTCTGTGGGTAATCAATTAAAGAGCAGGCAGATTATCAAAGCCATAAGGTGAGAGAGAGAGAGAAACAGAGAGAGAGACAGAGGGAGTGAGACAGAGAGCAATAGAAGAGGGGAGTGTAGCAAATGGGTGTGCTTTAATGATTAGTTTCACTCCTGGATGTCTGCGCAGGGGAAATAATGACTACAGGCAGAGAAAAGAGGAGTTTGTCCTTGAAAACTTGGTGTATGTGTGTGGTGTGTGTGTAGGTAGGTGTGTCTGTGTTTGTGTGTGTGTGTGTGTGTGAGGGAAGAGAGGAAGCAGCCAGCGACTGTGCTGTGTTTCTGTTGATCACTACATGACTGTGTTGTTTGTGAGTGTGGGCTCAGGGGTGTAGAGGTTCCTGTAACCCTCAGCTCTCACGCCATCCTCACAACCCCTCTCCGTTCTGCCCTGTGTGCTTCTCAGCTTTGCTTAATTCAACTCTACTAACTGTTCAGCTGAGGGACGGTTGCTCACTCTGGTTTCTCCAGGAGAGAGAGAGAGTGAGAGAGAGAGACTGACTCAGAGATGGAAAGAGAGAGACAGATAGAGACTGAGAAAGATGAAAGGACAGAAAGAGAGACCAATATAAGGAGAGAGAGAAATGAAAGGAGAGAGAGAAGGAGAAAAAGAAGATGAACAGCGAGAAGGAGAGACAGAGGGAGAGACAGAAGGAGAGACAGAGGGAGAGATGGAGGGAGAGATGGAGGGAGAGATGGAGGGAGAGACGGAGGGAGAGACGGAGGGAGAGATGGAGGGAGAGACGGAGGGAGAGACGGAGGGAGAGACGGAGGGAGAGAGAGAGGGAGAGAGAGAGGGATCACTCTTCCTAGACAGTACCTCCCTCTTGCCTTGTCCTTCCTGACAGGCTGAAGTGTCAGATGTTCAGAGGTGGGGGGAGGCTTATGAGTCAGAAACTGGTTCTGCGTGTGTGTGCGTGTGCGCGCGTGTGCGTGTGTGTGAGTATATGTATGTATGTGGTGGGAGGCTATATATATGTGCATAAGTATGGACATTGAAAGAAAGGGAGAGGTTTGTGTGTGAGTGTGTGTGTGTGTGTTAACAAAAGAGCTGTTGAGATTTTTATGTATGTGTGTATGTATATGTATGTATGTATGTATGTATGTAGGTATGTATATATGTGTATGTATGTATGTGTGTATGTATATGTATGTATGTATGTAGGTATGTATGTATATATGTGTATGTATGTATGTGTGTATGTATATGTATGTATGTATGTAGGTATGTATGTATATGTATGTATGTATGTAGGTATGTATGTATATGTATGTATGTATGTATGTATGTATATATTTATATGTATGTATATGTATGTATGTATATGTATGTATGTATGTAGGTATGTATGTATGTATGTATGTATGTATATATTTATATGTATGTATATGTATGTATATATGTGTATGTATGTATGTATGTATGTATGTCTGGATTTGTTGCCTGAGACACAGATCTGTGTGGCTGCTACTTTCTTAGTAGGGTTAGAGAGCAACCCCTGTACCAAACACCCGTGTACCAAACACCCGTGTACCAAACACCCATGTACCAAACACCCGTGTACCAAACACCCATGTACCAAACACCCGTGTACCAAACACCCATGTACCATGCACTTGGCTATCTCCTCTGGACATGCTGGTGTTAGTGACCAGGCTCATTGCAACTTTCAGCCTGAACATTTAGCGTTACTCTCCTGCGCATCTCCTCTACTGTACACGGGCGGTTATTCCTGGTAGCACCTCCCTGGAGTTTATTCTGGAACGTGACGTTTTTGTCTTTGCAAATTCAACGGCCACGACGCAGAGAAGGTCCGTCCGCACGCGCTTCGTAGTGGCTGCCGACTCACACACCATCAACATGTGTTTGATCAGCGGTCGTTTTCTCCAGGCCTGTGCTTGGCCATCCGATGCATATGAGGAGGAGAATTTGCCGGAGATCGATGTAGCTGATGGTGCTTTTCAGGATCGGTGCGACAGGACCCGCGTCCCCCACCGTTAATGCCCCAGGGGGTGGGGGGGGGGATACACACTGGATTTACTGCAGAACAACAGCGCTCTCTCCTTCATTCACATCACCATCGACTGGTCCCAAACACACTCCTGTGAGGCAAGGTGACGCGCGCACACACACACACACACACACATACACACACACGTGGAGGAGTGGAAGCCAACGTTCCAGATGCTCTTTTCGGCAGCCGAACCCCTGCAATGCACCAGTGGTCAGTGGGTCTTGTCGTTGTTTAATTTATTTTTTCTTTTCACTCACTCTGTTTCTTCTCTCACTCTTTTCTTCTCTGGGCTTTTCTTCTCTCTTTCTCTCTTTCTTTTTCCTGCTCTTCTTTGCTCTCATCCTCTCTCTGTCTTCTGTCCTCCCTCTCTTCCCCTCTTTCTCTCTCCACCTCTCCCCCCTCCTCCTTCATCCCATCGCTCCGATGAATCCTGCGGGAACATTCCAGGACAGCGGTATGTCGCCCACTGGGCAGGAAGACGAACTGGCCCACATTAGCACAATTCATGGTGACGGGCCGATTAGAGTGGGTTACGCCGCCGAGCCCCGCCCCCAACCCCGCCCCTAATCCCACCACTCCCACCCATCACTCAAAAACACGCCCACAGGATATGACAGTGTGTTGAGCTGCAGAAAGGAGGCAGTGACAGCAGGAGGTTGAGAAACCTGGGAGATCTTTTCTGGGAGATCTTTTCTGGGAGATCTTTTCTGGGAGATCTTTTCTGCTAGAAGCTCCCTCTGTTCTGTGGTAACTGTTACGTTTATCTAATGAGTTCACACAGTCTGCTAATGTGACATTATGGAAATTGACATAATAGAAATGTTACATAATGGGAATTGACGTTACAAAGCCCCCTCTACTGTGTTCCTGACACAAATCAACATGGTCTTGAATTGTACTTCAATGCCTTCAAGACAGAAATCACAGGGAGATCACAATCGTTTCTATGTTGTTGGCAGTATGGACTGTCAGGTGGGGAGAGCGATTTAGCAAATATGATTCAGAAGTTCAGACAGTCTGCATGGGGGCATGATTTTTCTATGTGGATGTACAGTTTCCTGTGTAAGTGTGTAAGTGTGTGTGATGCAAGAATTAGTAAAGCCCCTTATTCTATAGTGTGTGTGTGTGTTCTTTTTTATAGCAAGTTTCTGTCAGCCCCTCCTTAATGACAGCGCCAATGAAGTTTCTTCAGGACCGCCCCTGTCCCGCCCCCCTGCCACGAATGCCCAATCAAAATTCATCTGCACTCTGGGATGAAAGTCATGCGATGTGCCATCGCTCTGATTAGCTGAATTAAAGGTGCCGAGTTGGCATTAAGTACAGCTCATACATCTCATTCGGTGGGACAGTGAAACTGAGCAGTTTGTTTTGCAACCATTGTGGGATGTCCCTTACTAAATTATGTGATTGCACTTTAAAAGACTCATGGGAAACCTGACTATTAGCATAATAAGAACACTCAGAACATATATATATGTATATATATATATGTATATAATGAATGTAATGTTATATTCATGTATGTGTGTGTGTGTGTGTGTGTTGGTGAAGTGAAGTCAGCTAAGCACATTTCCTGCTGTCTACTTGGGTTGAGTTAATATGAAGTAAACTTCACAGCAGACTGAACAGACACTTCCTGGTCTAAAGGAGATGCTGTGGGACCAGTGGGAGCGTGGTCCTGAGAAATTAACCCCTCCTACCCACTTCACCCCCACCCCCTGTCGACGTAGATCGAGGGAGTAGGGGGAGGCGGAGGCATAGAGCAAATGAGCATCCATCACACCCCCCTCCTGCGACTGGAGGGCATCAAACTAATTAGCACCATGTCAAGCTAGAGGCCAAAAGGACAGGGCAGAGAGAGAGAGAGAGATGGGGAGAGAGATATAGAAAATGAGAGAGCGAGAGAGAGAGAGAGATTAATAGGGAGACAGGGAGAAGGGCATAACTGTGGTGATATCCCAGGAACGCTGCAAGGGACCGAATAACCAGACATGTTGCCTCCAGAGCCCTTATTGGCTGGTGCTCAGCGGCTGTGGTTTCCACGGTAACGTGCCACATACTTCGCCTCTTCCGAGCTGAGTTTGCACATGTGTGTGAGATGTCGCCACCGGCTCGGTGCTCCTGCGCGCGCGCGCACACACACACGCACACACACACAGAGACCTGCTGACATTAGACAAAAAATCGTCACTAACGGTGACTCTGGTGTGACGTGACTTTTCAAAAAACTCATTTTTTGTGTGTTTATATCGGGGCCTGTGCTTGTCGCCCAGTGCTGGGAACTATTTTATTCCCAAATCACATAAGCAGCATTAATGGGAGAGTTTGTTCCCTCCACGTTCAGCACAGGCATGGCCGGCCATAACATCTAACCATCTGAGAGGCAGAAAACAGCTGCTGCTCGCGTGGACTCGGCCCGCTTAACGAACGGCCCTGGGAAAAAAAGTCCAGTCTTTAGGAGAGGAGCTGTCCCATCAGGTTCCTCGGAGAGGGAGCGCACAGGAGCACAGGAGCACCCATCCTGCCACTCGCGTTCCTTGCTTCCGCCGCCTTATTAAAGGTCCTGGAAGAGCATGAGGACCCCCGAGCTTCCCTCCGTGCTCCAGATGCACACACTCGTGTTTCCTGTTTAACTTTTTTCCAATCCACTTTTATTTCTTTTCCGAACCCCCTCTCCCCTCTCCGCACATCCTATTTCCTGGCTCCTCTGCTTCCACTCGGAGACAAATTCCATGAAGAGAAAAGGAAGTGTGTGATTGTAGGATTAAGGGTCCACACCCCCCTAGGTCGGCAGCCCTGTCAGAGAAGATGCTGGTCACCCATAGATTTCCGTGTATTAGTTGGGGGAGAAGGTTCTCTCCCTGCCTCCCTTTCTCTCCATCTCTCTTCATCTCTCTCTCTCTCTCTCTCACTCTGTCTGTCTCCCCCTCTTTCTGCATCCCTCTCACCCCGTCTGCCCTCCCACTTCCCCTCCTGTGGCACCATGGTATAGGGGGGTCTCAGGAAGCCAGAAGCGCCCCCCCCCCTCCTCAGGTCGTCTTATCAGGACAGGCAGATGGCGCGTGCTCGCGGGACCTCATCAAGCCCGAGCTGAGAGAGAATGCCCACCTGCTGGCGTGGAGCTGTTACCACCACCTTCCCATAACCCCTTCTCCTTGGGCCCTGTGACTGCCACCCAATTACTGCGCTGGGAAATAAATAAATAAACAAACAAACAAATAAATAAATAAACAAGAGGAATATATGTAGGAGATTCTGAAATGATGTGGCGATGTAGAAAATGCAAGAGACAGGAATATTTATTTATTTACCTGTTTGTTTGTTTCTGTCGAGGTGGTGGCAGGAAGTGGAGTGTAGTGGTGTTTGGTGGAGAGAAATGTGGCAGACACACACACACACACACACACACACACACACAGTATTAACACATGAGATATAAGATGTCTCTGTGGTATGTTCACTGTTCACCGTGGGGGATAAATTATGTTTACAGGAGAGTCTTGTGTGGATCCATAGTCAGGAGTTTGAATAACAGAATTTTGTGCCTCAGTGTGTTTGTGTGTGTGTGTGTTTGTTTGTATGTGTGTGTGTTTGTATGTGTGTGTGTGTGGCATGTGTGTCCACCCTCCATCATGCCCCAGAAATAGGGTGAAGGGAATCACATCATTTCCCCAGGACTCTGTGAGGTTAGATGCTAAGAAATGAGATTGTGGACGGAGGTGGAATAACGGGCCATTCCTCCACCTCTCAGAAGTTCTGAAATTTCTGGCCGGAGACTGATCCTGCTCTGAATATTCGTTTTTAATCAGGACATCAAACAGGCCAGCCTGATGAGGACCTTGAACACACTGAGAGCTGGAATTGTCTACTGGCAGGAGGAAGCACTGTCCCCTTTAACCACACACACACACACACACACACACACACACACACACACACACACACACACACACACACACACACACA
>JAOXYF010000027.1:8864304-8875979 GCA_028565775.1 Sternarchorhynchus goeldii | reverse complement strand
GTTGGGGGGGGGGGGAGCCGTGGGGTGATCGAGGCTGAAAACAGCCTGACAAAAACGTTATGAAACGCAACTGGAGACAAAGAGGCAGGACTCTCAGGGACTCACATCCCAGGCCGCGTGTGTGTGTGGTATTGGTGTGTGTGGGACTGTGTATATGTCCATGGGTATGTTAAAAGCCTCTATGTGAAAGTATGTGCTTATGATGAGTTTGCCTGCAGATGGACAGACTGACTGTTTCTATGCAGTGTGTGTAAGATGAGGTCACACAGCCTAATCAGATGTCACACACACACACACACACACACACACACACACACTGATGGATGCTCATGTGTGGTATGTCTGTGTGGAGAGTTCATACCTACACACACACGTGCTGCACATGAGCAGTGGTGGGCATGATGTATATGTGAGGTGGTAGTGTGTATGCGTGTGTTTGTGTGTGTGTGTGTGTGGGGGGGGGGCCTGGCTGTGCTGGTTGTGTTTGGGGTTGGCTCTCTGGGTTCGTCTGCTCTGGTCTCTGCTCTCTGGGTTCGTCTGCTCTGGTCTGGAGATTCACAGCAGATGTGAATTGTCACGCGCTGCATTTTGCCTCATTAGCTGCTCGTCCATTTGCACCAAGCACATCTGTCGCCTGACCATCATACCAAAGGGCTGTGTGTGTGTGTGTGTGTGTGTATGTGTGTGTGTATCTGTTGGTCTGTGTATGTGGGCCTGTGTAGGTATTTGTGTGTTTGTATGCACCTGTCTGTGTGTGTGTGTGTGTGTGTGTGTGTGTGTGTGCGCACATGCACGAATGCACATATTCATTGGTCTCATCTGTGTTCATCTGTAGACATGCACCTCATTAACTTATCATTAACTTATCTGTAACATTAAACATTAGTTACATCATAGCAGTCTGTCTTAACTCCAACTGTCACCAGAGGCTGCCCATAGATCTCCACCGTTACACCAGTGTCTGGGATTCTCCACCTCAGGCTTTCCAGATTGTCTCTGCACACACCTTCTAGCTACTAACTAAAATTAGTTAGTCTTTCAAGTTTTCCAGCCAAACAGCAGAATGGGAATGTGGCCCCTTCCTGGGGAGGGACTGGAGTGTTGCAGGGGCCTGCAGCACAGATGCATATCTGATCTGAACTTTACACACATGCTATTCTGATACATCAGGTGTCACTGAGGCACGAGCTGTAATGTTTCTAGTTACCTGCCTGTGGGATATCTGCCACTGTGTATGTGTTCATGGGTGTGTGTGTGTGTGTGTGTGTTCATGGGTGTGTGTGTGTGTGTGTGTGTGTTCATGGGTGTGTGTGTGTGTGTGTGTGTGTGTGTGTGTGTTCATGGGTGTGTGTGTGTGTGTGTTCATGGGTGGGTGTGTGTTTGTATGTGTGTTCATGGGTGTGTGTTTGTGTGTGTGTTCATGGGTGGGTGTGTGTTTGTTTGTGTGTGTGTGTGTTATTTGCTGGGCACATGCAGATGGGCATGTGGACTATCTAATGCTGGTTGTAAATATTTACTGAAAGAGCCACCGTAGTGGAATTAATCTGAACAACACCATAGAAAATTCTATTATCACCTACACAGGGGACCTAATTCTGATGGAGAGAAAGTGTGTGTGTGTGTGTGTGCATGCTCTTGTGAGTGTGTGTTTGGTTGTGTCTGAATCTCATACATTAGGAAAACGAGTTGATGAGTTCATAAGAAACAAAGGGCATGTTCATGTGTGTGTGTGTGTGTGTGGTGAGGGGATGAGGTCGTTTTGATAGTCTAATTACCTGCACTTTGCATCCATTGTACTTTCATTCTAACAGCAGAAGCTGTTCATTACAGTCATTATCAGCCACACTCATGGCTGAAAACATTGAGATCTGAAGCACAGCTGACCTGCATGCTGTCATCTACAAAACATCTTAGCCTTCGTTCTGATTGGGTGTCAGACAGAGGTGTGTAAACGAGAGGAAAAGGAGAGAGAGGACGCGCCAGGCCCCGGGCCCCGGGCTCCCTAGGAGGGCCTTAAAAGCTCCAGGCAGTGGGGCGGAGGCGCAGGAGGGGAGAGGCACGCCTCCCCCTGTTGATAATGAAATCCCTCCTGCCTAATTATGTGAAAAAGCACAATATGTTTAGGAGGCACTCGGCCAAAGCTCCTGACAGACTCTGAAGAGCCATCGATAGAGAGGGAGAGATTGAGAGAGGAGAGAGAGAGAGAGAGAGAGAGAGAGAGAGAGAGAGAGAGAGAGGGAGGAAAGGAGAGTGGTGGGTGGATGGAGAGAGAGAGAGGCAGGGAAAGTTAAAAACTCACTGGGGCATTTTGCACTTTGCTTGTTCATATGACATCTTAATGAGACATGCCCTGCGAAGTGTAGTGCATCTGCTTTGTGAGGAACACACTCACATACATACACACCACACAGACACACACACTCATACACACACACACACCACACAGACACACACACTCATACACACACACTCATACACACACTCACACACACAGACACACAACATTCATTTACAATTCATGACATCTTCTCCTGCCATCGTCTCTCTGTGTGTCTTCGTGTAGCGTGTGTATGGGAATAACTCCACCTGAACCTCAAGCTTGTTTTCCCCCCTTGGTCACTTCCTAGCGGATGATCCGTAGAGGAAGAGGATCCATGGAGCAAAGCTTCCCTGCCTCTAATGGAGGCGGGGCCTTTATTCATTCCAGGCTTCTTCGCTTAGTTGGCTTTTCTGAGTTTATTCACTAAAACCACAACCAGCCAGATGAGCTAAGAGCAACATGGAGTTAGTTCAGGAAATGAATGGAATATAAAATGCTTAATAGAGACAGAGAGAGAGAGAGAGAGAGAGAGAGAGAGAAAGGTTGAGGTTAAAGAAATCACACTGGCTTGCTGACGGAGAACTCTCAGTAATTGAAAATATCTCCTTTGCCCACTCTAATGGTTTTTGTATGAAGAAGTTATTTGTAGTTCATTAAAAAGTCATTTGCCCTGAGTCTAATGAGGGACCAGCATCCACTGAGATGCACCAGGAGCACCAAAACAATAGTGTTTACCTGCTTGAAATAGCCCTGGACTGTAATAAGAGAGAGAGAGAGAGAGGGATAGAGGGGGAGAGAGGGAGAGAGAGAGAAAGAGAGAGAGAGAGAGGGAGTGGGAGGGAGGGAGAGTGTGAGAGAGGGAGACTGAAGGAATGAGAGGAATAAAGTGACGGGGAGAGGGAGGGAGCGAGAGAAGGCAAGAGAAGGAGTGGGAGGGTGGATGGAGGGTGAGAGAGAGAAATATGAGTAATGAGACCTTTGTGCAGTGATATCAGACAGCACACACTGGTGTGTAGAAGTGGGCGTGGCTTGAGGATGGAAGTGGGAGGTGACTTGGTGGGTGTGCTCTGCTAATTGAACTGTTAAGGGCGCTAATTGTTACCACTGGTGAACACAGCTGCCGAGGTAAATGGCACCTCAGCGGGCACCGCCAGGACACACGCTGGCCTCTGCCACCTGGGCATGAAATGAGTGAGCTGAGAGGAAGCCAACCAAAGGAGAGGAGGGGAGGTGTGTATGGGCATGGGCTTTGGCAGCTGCTCCCAGCAGTTTATAAGTAGCTGGGCTTTGCCTGCTGCTGTTAGTTCTGTTTTTTTGTGGTAATTCATCTATAGGCCAGTAGGGGGCCACCCATACTGCCCTCTCAGGAGGTATTGACACCTACCAGGTCTGTGCTGTGTGTAACAGTGGATCATGTTGGAGAAGAGTAAGAAGTCTGTTCTGTATCCCTCACTAATACAGATTCTTACCGTTCGGGGGATCAGAACCGTTTTGTCTCCGACGCTCGCCGAACCCATCCCGTGGCGGAGGGTTGCGAATCCGGGCCTGTACAGAGCCGCCGGAGGGGTCTTGTCAGGGCGAGATCACTGGGATCGTCCTCGTTACGGCCCGAGCTCAGTCCCAGGAGCTGCAGAAATCGGTTCTCCGCCAGCGCGTCCTTAAAAAGGAACAGCGTTCTCGTACGGAGTCCCTCTGCGGATCCAGCACCCGCAGTGTGGGAAGCCTCTGTTCAGCTGGTGAGGAGAGAACTGACACACAGTGGGTGATGGGTTGAGGTTTCCTTCAAGGCCTCTGAAAGCTTGTTCTTCTTCTCCACATATTTCTGAAGAAATGCATCTCTCACATATTTCTCTTGGGTTGTTCTGTTATTCTACCATATTCTGACATGTCTGTTTTCATTAATTTCTCCTTTAATCTTGGGTGATGGTGATGGTAACAGTTGTTTGTTTGTGTATGTGTGTACGTACGTGTGTGTGTGTGTGTGTGTGTGTGTATGTGTGTACGTACGTGTGTGTGTGTGTGTGTGTGTGTACGTACGTGTGTGTGTGTGTGTGTGTACGTACGTGTGTGTGTGTGTGTGTGTGTACGTACGTGTGTGTGTGTGTGTGTGTGTGTGTGTGCTTACTCTAATACAGAAACATATATTATGCCCTCTGGTCCTTTAAATTAGTTAGGAAAAGCCACTCGAAATGAGGTGATATACCATCTTGAAATGAAAGCCTGTGCAGCAGTCATTAGAAAAGCTTTCTTTGTGGGCTATAATAAACCCAGCTAATAGACCAGCGGCACCTGTGGTAACGAGGTGCTCTTGTTTCCCGTGTGTAAAATTTCTGTGATGAAGCTAAGTGACGCTAACAGGTAAGCTGCTAGGAGCGTGTGCCGAGCCAAGGTTAACAGCGCTCACCCGGCCCTTCCTCCCACGAGTGGCACAGAATAAATAAGTCGTAAGACTTGCTTTGAAGATGCCTGCTCGTTGTGGAGATTTGACGCTGCGCTTTTGCAGACCCGTCGCCATGGAATTAAGGTTGTTTGTTTGTTTTGGGTTTTTTTTTCTCCGTTCGTGCAAATCATTTAAAGGGATTAAAACATCTTTGAATAAGAGCAAACATTCCAACCACCATCAGGGCTCAAGAAAGAGGAGGGAAGTTAGTTCAGCGGGTCACTGCATGTTACATGTGTGTTACAGGTATAGTGTATGGGTAACACATGGTTATTACATGTTTATTACATGTGTTGTAGTTTCTAACGTGACCCAGTGAGCATTTGTTAATGACGTAGTCATGTCTTCGTATGTAGACTTTTTTTGCTATGCCTGCCATATCTGATAGACTGTCTGATGGACTGATGTCTGATTCATGACAATTCATGTCTGATAGTCTGTCTAAAGGACTGATGTCTGATTCATGATGATTCATGTCTGATAGACTGTCTGATGGACTGATGTCTGAGTCATGATGATTCATGTCTGATAGACTGGCCAGTCAGTTGCTAAGTGCTTTCAGTCAGGGAACAGACGACATGTCTTTAACTGCACCTTTAACCCTTTACACACCTCTGCCTTCAGAAGCCTCTACCGTAGGAATTAGACACTGATGTTATAAATACCTTTTCACATTTCTGAGTCGATAAGTAATTTCACGTTTCTATGCTATCGAGCGCCGTAATCAGAAGGAAAAATGATGGAGGCGGGAGGAATTGAGCAGGAGGCTTAGTTCAGGCATGTACACACACATACACACACACATACAAACACACACACACACACACACACACACACTCAAACCCAACCACACACTCACACACACACACACACACACACACACACACACACACACACACACACACACAAACCCAACCACACACTCACACACACACACACACACACACACACACACACACACACACACACAGCCGCACGGAGGGGTACCATAACGACGTCCATCCGTCCTGCTGTGCGGAGAGCTGGCAGGCAGGTGTTGCAAATGGCCACTGATGAACATGTCAGAGGGGCAGATTAGCTGACCATTATCAGGTCTCCCCTGAGACCAGCTCAGAGACACAGCCGGGCAGCCTCCAGGGAAGAGGCAGACAGAGAGAGAGGAGAGAGGGAGGAGGGAGAAGGAGAGGAGATGGAGGAGGGAGAGTAGTGCAGAATAAGGGGGTGGTGCAGAATGAGAGAGTGTGAGATTGACAGGTGAACAGGGCATCACAGTTGAGGTTATCATGTCTGTTCCAGGGCATCCTGTGCTCGTGCCATTAGAGGGAGAAAAAGAGAGGGAAAAGAGAGAGAGAGAGAGAGACAGAGAGAGAAAGAAACAGAAAGAGAGAGAGAGAGAGACAGAGAGAGAAAGAAACAGAAAGAGAGAGACAGAGAAGATAACAGGCTCATTATAAATTTGTTGAGGAGGTTTCAACCATGTGTTAAAACATCAATAATGTATGATATAATGAGAGATTTTGTTTTAATATGTTTTTACCACTCAGTTTTGCTCAGGTTTTCAAATGATCTTTTGTATCTCCCCTTCTGTGTGTGTGTGTGTGTGTGTGTGTGTGTGTATTTGTGTGTGTGTGTATGGTATGCGTGCTTGTGTGCGTCTGTGTGTGTGCGTGTGGTGCGCGATGTGTGTGTGTGAGTGTGTGTGTGTGCCTGCGGTGTGTAGTGTGCGCGTATGTGTGTCTGTGTGTGCGTGTGGTGCGCGATGTGTGTGTGTGTGTGTGTGTGTGTGTGTGTGTGTGTGTGTGTAAATTATAGACACACCAGAGCTGCTTTAGGGGTTGGCTTCTTGTCACGGTGTCCAGATGAAACGAGCACATGAAGAAAGATCTAGATATGCACTGTTGTCTTATGGATCAGTGTGTGATATTGAGTGCGGAATTGCTTTTCTAAATCCATTTATTTCCTACTTGTCTGCTGCGGGACTTTCTGCGGGAGTTTCTGGTGTAGATTAGGTCAGTAATCCTATCCAAAGGCTCCAGAGCTGCAGCTACCTGCTGCTCACTGTGGGGAGAAAGCTGGAGAAATGCAAAAGAGAAAATGTAAATGCTGCCATGATGGAACAAATAGGCTTGGTTTTGCAGATGAGTTAGTTGTTGGGCCTTCGTATTGGTGTTGGGCCACTTCATAGTGGTGTTTTTGTTGTGAATGATATTGTTACTGGTTGTATAATGGAGTGGAAAATTTAGAAATCTATTTTTCGTGTGTGTGTGTGTGTGTGTGTGCGCAGAGCTGACATGTCCAGGTGGTACACCCATGTGGTGCAAACTGAGCTCCCATTTCTAGAGCGGCTTCTAAAAGCTGAGATGGTTCAGCCTCACTGGCCAATACTGGAACTTTCTATCAAAGGACAAGATTGAAATCTTGCAGGGCTGCAATACAGTAACACTGCAGGACTGTATGGATGGAGGAGGAGAGTATTGTAACACTACAGGACTGTATGGATGGAGGATTAGAGTGATGTAACACTACAGGACTGTATGGATGGAGGAGGAGAGTAATGTAACACTACAGGACTGTATGGATGGAGGATTAGAGTGATGTAACACTACAGGACTGTATGGATGGAGGAGGAGAGTAATGTAACACTACAGGACTGTATGGATGGAGGATTAGAGTGATGTAACACTGCTGGACTATAACACAACAATACTGTCAGAATGTAAGACTCTAGGACTGCAGGACTCCATAAGGGATAGAAGGTATTTTAGGAGATGTAAAGGCTATAGGGAATATAAGAGTTCGTCACTATAGGGGTGGACGATGGTAAGATGTTTGGACGTCAGATTGTAGGGCAATAAAATGCCCTACACTGGTGTGTACAGAAGCAACTGTCTTAAAAGACAAGAGAAGAAGATAACAGAGGGCCGGTGAGAGAGATGGGAGAGACAAAGCCATATCTCTTTATCTGGCTAGTGCACACAGACACTCTAACTGTCAGGCACAGCAAGCTAAGATAACAGCTTCTCTCTCTGTCTCTCTCTCTCTCTGTTTGTGTGTGTCTCTCTCTTTGTCTCTCTGTGTCTCTCTTTGTCTTGCTGTCTCTCTTTCCCTTTCTTGCTGTTTCTCTCTTGCTTTGTCTTTTCTTTTGTCTCTCTCTCCCTCTCTTTCCCACTCTCTTTCAGTAATGATGGAACTGTAGGGATGGAGTGATATAACGAGGCATGCTGGGATAGCACAAACATGCCCAGTGCAGCACTCATCAACAGATCCCTCTCTATCCATCTCTCTCTCTCTCTCTCTCTCTCTCTCTCTCACACACACACACACACACACACACACACACACACATAAACTCTCAATGTCCAGAGACACATTAAATACCATCCTGTAAGCTTTCTCGAGAGCAGAGCCACGGGAAGCATTTATCAAACACATAGATAAAGAGAGCAAGAACAGAGAGAAAAAAGTGAGAGAGAGAGAGAGAGAGAGAGAAAGCACAAACAGAGCCCATTAAACAGAGGAGGAAATGAAGCGCTGTGTGGAATGGTGGGCAGGCCGTTTCTCTGTACCTTCTCTGGGTCACTTCGCTCAGCCCCTCCAGTTGTCCCTCCTCTCAGCCCCTACGGTGGCCCCTACGGTGGGGCCGAGAGGAGGCCCCATACACACTCCCACACACACACACACACACACTCCTTGGCCCCTTAGGATAGCTCATTTGTCAAGAGGTCCACACTCCTAAATGAAACTTGGCAGGCTTTCATTCTGATGGATGCATGAAGTAGAAACCGATGTGTGTGTTTGTTTGTGTATGCATTTAAAGTAGAAGGCTGAGTGTTTGTGTATGTGAGTGTAAAGCAGAGTGTTTGTAGGTGTGCGTGTGTGTTTGAGTGTGTGTGGGAGCCTGCTGTTACACCCTGCGCGTGTGTTCCTCACGCATGTTTTTGTCATCGATACAGACCTCCTTACTTGATGTGCCAGTCAGGCGAGCTGCCTGTCAGTCACAGGTGGCTTTTAAAGAGAAAGTGCAGGAGTTTAACTCCTCGACAGCCCACCAGCCGAGCTCTATCACCACCAAGAGCTTGGCTTTGATTACCAAAGACTGAACACACTTTCTGCTCATCAATATATACCCAGTGTTCTGCCTAACATCTGCCAAATGCCAAAAATGTAAAATGAAATGTGTAGAATTAACATGTCTGGGCATTTCTTGCATGTGCAAGTGTCTCCTACCGATGCTGCAAATGTCAGCGCCGGTCTGGTCCGTTTCGGCACCAGGTCATAGGACTGTAATGCGTGCTGTGTGACACATGGTCGAGCTCTTTGGCAGTGGGCGTCTTCCTTCTAGCAAAAGGTTGCGCTTTCAGGCAGTTGTCGCCATGGGGACCATTACAGATCTTGTATGCAAGCAGCAGTCTAATTCCAGTGGGCTTCGGGAGCCATTAAATTGGGCCCTGTAAGGAAGACAACCAGCAACTAATCACCACTTACTAAATGACTCCATTGACCTTATGCTTGCTTCACACACACACACACACACACACACACACACACACACACACACACACACATTAAGAGTGGGATGAAAAGGAAAAAGACGCAGCTCAAAAGAGTTTAAAGTCATCATTAGATCATTGCAAAGTGGCTCCTGAATTGACATTGAAAATACTTGATGTAGGATCCAGAACCTGCCAGAGATGCTCTAATGCCCTGGTACACAAACATCCACTGACATTTGGAGCAACAGCGCTGGTTTCTGTATATGGTTTGTTTTTGAGCACATATTGACATCTCACACACTCCACTGCAGAAATGACAGGATGGTTGAATGGTCTGCTACAGCCTTGGAGATTTTCTACTGAAGTTCTACTGATGACTGTGGTCAAGAGTACAAAGTTTAGAAAAGAAAAGTGTTTTTCTGGTTGGGCAGTGTTGTATAGCAGAGAGTTTGGTTGTGAAGCTTTGGTCTTGGGGGGTAAACTAGCTACAGAATATATCAAACGGGTCCAACCAAACACAGATAACAAAGGCAGACCACAAAGAACAGTTTCTTTCTTCAACTGAGTTATCCAACCGCTGGAATCGAAACCAGTTCAGAAACTCCTGTTGTGTTTCTCTTCGAACAAATCAAACTTTTATCCTTCAGAAAATATTCATAACTCCAGGCTCAATCGAGCAGAATTAAAGTTTGTGTGTGACTGTGTTTATGTGTGTGTGTGCATGCATGTGTGTGTGTCTGTGTGTGTGAATGTGTGTGTGTGTCTGTGTGTGAGAATGTGACACCACTCCCCACGGACCTCCGGGTAGGTAAATCACAGCCCCTCTTCATGTCTCTGGAGCGCGTGATTGGCCGAGGCCGACACGCCCCCCTGGACGTCTGGGACTGATTGCGTGAGCTGTATTCCACATAGCTAGTGAAGACAGGCTTCCAACACCAGTCTAGAGTCAAAGATCAACCCCCCCCCCCGCCAAAATTACCCCCCGACACACAACGTGAAGAGCACTCGAAGCGGTCGGTGTAATGGCCAATCAGACGGAGCTCTCCGAGGTCCAGGCACTGATGAGGCTCGTTAGCACTGACTGCGGGAGCTTCGGCAGGGTTGAACCCCGTGCTCTCCATCTCCAGGCTCCTCGGATCGCAGTAACATCCTGATGCACACCACACAAAATAATGACTGCTCCTTTATTTATTTGTTTGTTTGTTTATTTGTTTATTTGAGCACTCTTGCCTTACTGCTTGGTCCCTCTACAATGAAAACAAAAATGGTTATTTATTTTTTGTTCGTTTGTTTGTTGTGGTAGACCGTAAGGAAAACGCCTCGGCCATGTGTTCGTAGTGCCCGCAGCGCACTGAAAGCGCTGATCCGAGATCAGCTCTGATGCTGCCTTTGCCTGCTGAAATAAAGCACTAACACAGAAAGAGTCGTGCTCAAACCCTTTATGAGAGGTGCACCTGTAAGATCCTGAACTCAGTGTTGCTTTTCTCACCCTGTTAATCCTTCGTGTTCCTAACGACACGTGTGTAGCTGTATGTAAATAAATAGCACAAAATACAGCTTAGAGATGTTCGCAATAAGCCAAAACTGAACCTGCAAGTCATTAAAGCTACCGAGGACAATAAAAGTCTATCATGTAACTTCTCTGGTTCTTGCTTCACTTCCGTAGAGAGAGAGAGAGAGAGAGAGAGAGAGAGGGAGAGAGAGAGAGAAAGAGAGAGAGAGAAACTACTCCCAGACATGAGCAATAGACTCCTAAACTAAAAGAGGAAGAGAAGAAAAACAACTTTCTTCTGTTTTGTTTTGGTTTTTGTTTTGTTTCTCTGATGCTGCTGATGTTCTTTGCGTGTCGGTTTCTTGGATTCGCTTCAGCGGGTGAAAAAATAAATGAACAGAGTGGAGTGAACAGACCCAGCGTGTGGGTTCCATGGAAATTAAACACTTGTGTCTGCAAAATCTCTATTATTTGTGCTTTAAAATAGAGCTGGGTAGACGGGTTGAGGTAGACGCTCCTCATACCGCTCCTGCCGAGATCGTGCGCGGCTGTGGAGCCGAGGCTCGCGGGGGCCGGAGGATCGGATGCAGACGCAGCCGTCCGCTCAACCCCCCTGGAGAATTCCGGAAACCGCGTGGGATGAAGTGAGATCTCCAGCCTCCCCTAGATCCGTCGTAATTAACCAGATCGCCGCGGCCTGGGGTTTATTCCAGTGGGAGGGAGCCGTCAAATTAGCGCCGCACTAATGAGTTGAGGCTGCTTAATTCTTCCTTCCCTGTGTAATTGTAGTCCGGATAAGCGGGGGCTTTTGCCTCGTTTTCTGCCCTGTGAGGGAGGCGGGGGGGAGAGGGTTGGCCTGCAAATGTCCCCCCAGGGATGCAAGAGCTCTGGATGAATGGAATGTCTAGCTGTTCCACGTTCTTTGGGGGG
>JAOXYF010000027.1:8843707-8859732 GCA_028565775.1 Sternarchorhynchus goeldii | reverse complement strand
TCTATCTATCTATCTATCTATCTATCTATCTATCTATCTATCTATCTATCTATCTATCTATCTATCTATCTATCCATTCCCTTCTCATCAATCTTGATATTATTGATGTTTTATTTGCATTAATGTTGGACAGTTTTATCGAAGCAAACCAAAAAAAAGAATACAAATCTCCCCCTTCTCCTTTATATCTCTCCTCCTCTCTTTCACTCTCTCTCTCCTCCTCTCTTTCACTCTATCTCTCCTCCTCTCTTTCACTCTCTCTCTCCTCCTCTCTTTCACTCTATCTCTCCTCCTCTCTTTCACTCTATCTCTCCTCCTCTCTTTCACTCTATCTCTCCTCCTCTCTTTCTCGTTCTTTCTGCGCCTCCCGCTTGCTCAAGGCCTCAGTGTCCGAGAGGAGCACCAAATGTTCAGTTAGGGATTGGAGGCCCTGGGTGTGCCAGCCAGACCCAGGGAGTCCCAGGCCTCCAACACTATAAACAGACACAGTTGCTTTTCATTCCTGTGCCCGGGGCCAATCTCCAGCCCAGCGGAGAGGAGCAGGCGAACGAGAAACTTCATCCTCATGCCTCTGGGCTGTGACTACAATTTAAGTACAGAGTCCCTCCCCCAGACGACTGCGTTACATCACTAGTGCAGACACTGCGTCATGTTTCACGGCGAGAAGCTGGAGGTCCAACGGCAAACGAATCAGTTGTTCTCAGTGTCTCTGCTAATGCTCCTCTTACATATTTATGAGTTTCCCTCTTGACCAGCTGGATGAAGCATGCAGGAAGTAATATCTGCCCCGTACATTAACGTTAGGAATTATGGTGGTGGCGGTCATGACTTTGGCTTTCCTGTGCCGTTTCACTCTAGTGAATGTGGCATTATGTCGTAGTGAACTCTGTTCTTGTAGTGTTAAGCCGTAGTGAATTCTGTTCTTGTAGAATCATGGTGTAGTGAATTCTGCTCCTGCAGTGTTGCACTGTAGTGAAATCTGTTCCTGTAGTGTTACAGTGTAGCGTTACATTTCTGACCCTTCATCCGGCGCTTTCCTCTCTCTTTAGCTGTTAGAACTGTTACACACCTCCACCCTGAACTGACATGTAGAGAAAAACCTGAGCGTTCTGCGGGTTCGAGCTACTCCCTACAGGCCAGAGCCAGAACAGGAGGTGCTCCGGGGGAGCAGGGCACACTAATGACACGGAGACACTCCCAGGCGCCATGGGGGTTAGGCGCGGAGAGCTCCATGCCGTAATGAAGTGGCGATGAGACCTGGCATCTGGGCGGCCTCCCGGGACACACAGGCACAGACCTGTGTTTGACAAGCAAATACAACCTCCTCATTTCCCTCAAAGACTCGGCAAATGCTGGGGGTGAGGAAGGTAGAGGCGGAGAGAGAGAGAGAGAGAGAGAGAGAGAGAGTGCAAAATAAAGAGAGAGAGTGGGAGGGAGAGAGAGAGAGAGAGAGAGAGAGGCGGGTATAGTGAAGATATTCACATAGATATCTTCCCACACACAGTGCTTACATCACATCTATAAAGCAAGCGCCACAGGGACTGTGTATGTGCAAGTGTGTGTGTGTGTGTGTGTGTGTGCGTACACGCACACACCTACACACTGCCCCTCTAAACCCCACATCTCCAGGAACTTTGGAACGTTGCTCTGAAATATGTGACAGTCCCATAAACCAACACACAACTCCATGCACACAGACACACACACACAGTTCCCCCCTTCACACATAGCCTCAGGTGCAGTAACAGCGGATAGGTACCAGTGTGACTGGTATCAATCTTTGGCCACTCATCACTAAGAACAGCCAAGTGAAAGATTTGTGAAACGAATGAATCTTATTACCATGAAGACACATAAGCACACACTCAAACATCAGCGTCTCTCTGTTGGTTCCTGTTCTCTCGCCCTCGTCATCGTGGCTCGCACCATGACTGTGACCCGTGATTAGTTCCGTTCCTCTTCAGTGGGCCGTTCGAGCGACGATGCGGCGGAGCTGACAGGTCTAGAGCGTTACGGTGTGATGACGGGAGCAGGGCCCGTCCCGTCCCGCAGACGCGCTCTTGAACGACACTCCAGACGGACTTTGCCATCCTGGTTGCGGCGTCTGACTTGCGACGGAGCGCTGAGCGTTTCGGACTGCTGTCAATCTGGGCTGTGACGGCTATCGCTCTTCATGACCACAGGGTTCAGCAGACTGAAGCTCCTCTGCCCTGGTTCCAGGCCTCGAGAGATCCGCTCTCGGCCGGATGGGTCCAGTTTGCTCTCTGGAGGGTTAGGGTCTGCAGCTCAGTTACGAAGCTCTCGCATTCTTGAGCTTAAGGATTGAATTCTGTTTGAGTTATTAGACATGAATTATTCAGCGTGACCGAGCCGATTTTTTCTTTATTTTTCCTATTTCGCTCTTTTTGTCGGAAAGCAAGAGACAAATGGAGAAGAGAGAAAGAGTCGAGAGTAGAGAGTCGAGAGTAGAGAGTAGCCTCTAGACCTGTAGCACTGACTTCTGTATCCCAGAGTCTTACCCAAGGGACCTGAGGAGAGGAGAGACAGAGAGAGAGCGAGCGAGCCTGGGGTCTTGTGGCTCTCCTCCCTCCTCTCTGCTCCCACGGGGCCGGTGGTGCTGTTCGGGTGCTGAGCTGAGACAAACTCGAGATGAGCTCTTACACTGATTTTTCATGTCTCTGAGCAGTTATGGCTCACGCATCAGGAGAGACATGAGCAAACACTGCATTTCCCTCTAGCATTCTCTCTGTCTCTCTCTCTCTCTCTCTCTCTCTCTCTCTTGAAGTCCTGTGCACACTTAGCTCCCCCCAAACTTCAACTTTCACTTCTGTTTTTCTTTTGAAGTTCTTGCTCTTAACAGTATGTGAGTCTCTGTCTGTCTGCCTGCGTGTGTGTGCGCACGTGCGCACGTGTGTGTGCGTGTGCCGGTGAGGTATCCTCTCTCAGGCGTGAGATAATTAAGCATCCAGCACGCTCCCTCTGTTCCCTGGGTCTGGCTGTGGTGTGAAAATCACCCATCATGAAGCCTCAGCAGCTTCCGACTTCTCCTCCTCTCTATCTTTCTCTCCTCTTTCTCTCTCTCTCTCTCTCTCTCTCTCTCTCTCTCTCCACTCCTCTCTACACCACTGCGCCGGGACTCCCAGTTTACCCAGCGTCATTCCAGCTAATTGGAGACAGTAACACGAGAAAACAAATTGCTACCGAGCCCATGAGCAGCGGTGTTCCCTCCAACCGCCTTCCTTTAGCACTTCTGTAACGTGTAATTAGAAAAGAAGTGAAAAAAACTAAACAAAACAAAAACGTCAGGCACATCCTGCCTGATCACATCTGAGGATAAAACCTCGCGCTCCTGTCCGAGGTTTCAGTGTGAATGTCGACATATGTATTACATAATAAAGGTGCCAGTTAAATATGTGATAATTAGGGACCCTTTCCTTCAAGGTTAAGTCCTTGGCCCTGCCCACCTATTCTCTCTCTCTCTCTCTCTCTCTCTCTCTCTCTCTCTCTCTCTCCTTTCTTTCTCTCCTTCATTCTCCAGCTTTCTTGCTGTTTCTCTAACTCCACCTCTCCCTGTCTTGCAGTTAGATAGACAGAGATATAGGCACAAGGAGATATGCCCCCCCCCCCCGTTTACCGCTCAAGGGAGTGTATGTGTGTGAGTTCTGATGCAGACCCCTCCACTGAAAGGTTCCTGAGAGAGCAGACTGACACCTGGTCGCATCCCAGGAACCAAACCCACAGCGTCCTACAGACTCACAGTTTTCATGACAAATTGTGCCCACTCCCATATGTGTGGAGACTGAGAATTTTAGCGTGAAAGAGATTAACATGCATATGTGCTGATGTTCTAGGTCATGTACACTTCTGTTACACAGTACAGGGAAAAGCTGGAAAAGGGAGAGAGTTTGGAGTTTTAACTAGTGCTCGGACACGGGAGGTCTGTGTACACACGTGTGTATGTGTGTTTGTGTATGTGTACGTGTGTTTGAGTGTGTTTGCCTATGTACGTATGTATGTATGTGAGTGTGTGTGTGTGTGTGTGTGTGTGGCTGCAGTGGAGGTGATGATGGTAATGCGTTTTGACATTGCCAGCACTGGGCTGTCCAAACTCATCTATCTCAGCGCATCACTCTGACACTCGGCTCTGAACAAGTTGCTTTGACTTCCACTGCTGGTACACACATACGCACACACGCACACACACACACACACACACACGTTCATACAGACACACACATCTGTCTGCTCACACATTGTTTTTGCATGTAAAATGAAAATGTGAGTAAACATGGAATGTTTGTGTGAGCAGTTGTGCTGTGGATGCTCTGCTGTTGTAAGATTTCACAACGGCAGGATGAACTACATATTTGCTAGACTTTATCTCACACCCTTCGTCACCTGGACATACACATACACACATGCACACAAACATGAGTATGCTCACACGTGCACACGCACACATATATGAGAGCACTCACAAACACGCTCACAAACACACATGTGAGCACACACAAACACACACACAAACACACTCACAAACACACGTGAGCACACACAAACACACTCACAAAAACACACACAAACACACTCAGAAACACACATGTGAGCACACACAAACACACACGCGAGCACACACACAAACACACACAAGCGCACACACACAAGCACACTCACAAAAACAATCACAAACACACACAAGTGCTCCAGTTGGTTTTGCTTGCGTCCAAGGAATTCCTGCAGGCCTGCTTCCGACCGGCCGGGCCAGGAACAGAGACGCCCAGCTGTGCTGTGAATCCGGGGTTTCCAACAGACCAGGAAAACAAAACAGCTTCCCTGCACGTCCGTGGCAGGAATCACCAAGATTCCGAGGCTGATGTTTCTCCTCGGGAAAAAAGGATTCCTGCTGCTCCACTCTTCTCTCTCATTATTCCCATTTTGTTTTTCCCAAACAAACACAACACACAGCATGGCGTTCCTGCTCAGGCTGTCGCTCCTCGCCAGAGGGAAAAGATTCCATGAGCAGCGACGTTGGTTTGGTACAGATGTTCATGCTGTAGGTAAACAGCATCTGAGATGTTTTAACCTGTAGTGCATAAAGGTTCCAACACATTACACCGTCTATTTTGGTTTTATTTGCCTGGATGCACTTTGCAGCTGTACTGTGTGGCCAGTGCCTTGGATTTGCCTTGGATTTGAACCCAGGGCCGCAGTGTCCTGGGCACTTCCTGGGGAGCTACAGGAAGCCTGGTGTAGCTGGTTGGCTGTTGCAGGTGGAGTGCTTTACATGCCTTGCTGCCTGTCGTTGCGCTGATGGTCATAAACTCTTCTTTTCTGAGAGAAAGAGCATTTCATGGTCCAAGTGCTTGCTGCTCTTGAGAGATCATTTTAGTAGTTTTGCAGCACCTAAATCCGAAGATGCCATTTGAAAGGCATTAGCAAATGGCATCTATCAAGCTTTGCATTGTGCATTTCTCCAAAGTGCAGTCAGGAGGGAGTATTATTTCTCCTTAAATGAGACTCATTCTTCTTCAGATGTGAGCTTACAGCGACCCGTAATGAGGAGAAACATCTCAATGACTTCTTTCTTTCTCTTTTTTAAAAGATTTGATTGGGTGAATGATGGATTGTTGACTTTGTTTGAAGTGGGTATTATGAAGACAATGCAGGCCTTATGTCATGCAGTCCTGCCTTGAGTGTTTTATGTGTTATGTCATCCTCACTTGGCAGTTTGGTCAGTGTTTATGGGTGTGGAGGACATGGATGAACTTGTGAACTTGAGTGGTGCAAAAGGAGAAAAGATATCTATATATAAAATATTTCGATATTCTATGTTTATATATTTTATATTCTATATTTATATTTATTTATATTTCTATATTCAACAATAGCCTTTTCTAACCCTAACACTAACCCCTAACTCTAACCCTAGCCTTAACCCCTCACCCTAACTCTAACTCTAGCCTTAACCCCTAACCCTAACTCTAACCCTAGCCTTAACCCCTAACCCTAACTCTAACCCTAGCCTTAACCCCTCACCCTAACTCTAACCCTAGCCTTAACCCCTAACCCTAACTCTAACCCTAGCCTTAACCCCTAACCCTAACTCTAACCCTAGCCTTTTCCACACCACCATCTAACTGGAGCCATAAGGGCTGTAAGGGCTTTTAGAAAAAGCTGAAAAGTTGTTTAACAAATGAAACCAGGGGCCTTTTCGGAATACCAATAAAAGGCTTCACAGTACTTAAATATCCCAGCGTCTCTGAGAGAGAGAGAGAGAGAGGGAGAGAGAGAGAGCCTTTATTCTGGAGAAATAAGCATTACATGGAGGCAGCAATGCCAGGAGGCATGACTGAGGTGTTCCCTGAGGTCTTGATCACGAGGCTCAGTTTGGACTTTACAAACGGCTCTACCCACAAGGCTCGTCCCCCGGCACAGACGAACCCCAGACAACAATGGTCTTTTAACAGAATCAAACAACACAGGCGTATTTACCTGCGCAAATAAATGTGAATCTGTGTGTGTGTGTGTGTGTGTGTGTGTGTCACCAATGCTTGCGGGGAGCCCTTAAACCAGCACTGCGTACTCCATGCCGACAGCAAACTCTAAAAGAAAGTACATGAGCAAGCTTTTCCTTCCCTGGGTTTAGCTGGGGTTTATTGATCGGGGTCGGAGGGGTGGATGATTCCTGTCTGGTGCTTCCGGGCCTGGTGGTACTGCTCGGAAGCACATCTTTCATCTTTCTCCCGCCTCTCGGCCCCTCGCTCTCCCTCCTGCCTTCCCTGGGCGTATGAGTCCGTACTGGCTGGCGCGGTTCCCTCTCGGCTCCATCAGGGACGCAGCCCTCGGCCCCGGGCCCGATCTGAAGATGACGGGGGTGAGCGGAATGCTGACTGGCAGGATGAAGAGGCAGATTAGTCACAGGGAGAAGCGCGGCCAGGAAGAGGAGCAGGCAGCAGGAACGCTCCACCACTCCACCTGTCCACCTGCCTGTCGAAATGCCTTAAAACGAGCAGGTCTGACCTTTTGGCAGACACACAGTCAGCCTGACGGTTTCTACCGTTTGTCCACCTCCGGCAGAGGACTTTTCTGGGATGGAGTGGAGCGTGAAGTGATCGCAGAAAGATTTATAAACATTCTGACCCCAAAACAACCTTTGATGCCCAAGTGATGCGATGGAGCAGATCTGGAGGCCCCTGGACACATGCGATCCCCTGCGCATGGTTGGCCGGAGCAGCTGGACACCGGTCCAGGAGCCCACGGTGGGTACAGCACAGGACCCAGTTCCCCCCTCCTAATCCTTTACTGGAAACACTGAGGCGGAGTTCAAATGAACTGCACCTGCAAAGGCAGAGAGGATGGCCGGCCAGAACGGCCGATCAGGTCCTGCCGGTTTGGCGACCGCTACTCTACTAAAGGCGTTGTTGCTTTGTTGTTGTAAAGTTAAATCCAGTGCCTGAATGTTTGGGGTGTATAGGGAGACTGGCTTCTCCTTGTTCTCTGCCTGCAGGATTGGACGATGACTCACCGGTGGTCCCTGCACAGACGCGTGGAAAAAACAAACAAATACATCCCGCCTCCGTTAGTCATCGGCATGTCCCTCCTCCTCTTAGCCGTGTTTGTCGGTCGCCGTGACTCACGTGGACTTTGACCGAAACGTGATTAGACCTGTTCTGTTCAGCTCACTTAATGACATCGGGCGCATCCCCTGCTAGAGCTGGGACAGGACCCGCCCACGACATGTGACCCGCGACCTGGCGGTGCTGAAGGGCGGTGCTGAAAGTCCATTAAATGGCCTGGCAGATGTAGCCGGACACAAATGTAGGCTTCTACAACAGTCCACGCAAGGAAATGATACTGCCATGAAACATAGCAGGAGAGTGATATTGAGAGAGAGAGAGGGAGGATCACAGATACTGATCTGTCTTTAGAGATAGATAGATAGATAGATAGATAGATATAGAAAAAGAAAAGTAGAAAGTGAGTTTGATAAATATTTTTACATATTAAGTACTTATTATTATTATTATTATTATTATTATTATTATTATTATTATCAATATTCTACTTTGTACAGTCATGCCAGTAAAACCGTTTTGACTCAAGTGTGTGTGAGTGAGTGAGTGAGTATCGCAGCTCTTGTGGTTGCAGGAGAAGGCTGGAAAGCTTCAGAAATGTCAAATTCTGACACAGCAGGGCAAAGGGCATGAATGTAAAAGCTCTGAAACATGGGAGATGTCTTGGCCCTTTCCAGACTACACTGCCACTCTTAAAAGGAGATATTTAACAGCATCTGCCTACGCGTGGTAAACACTGTCAGATGGGATTGAATGTGTGTTTGTGTGTGGGGGAGTGTTTGTCTGTGGGTGTGTGTGTATGTGTGTGTGAGTGAGTCTTTGCGTATGTGTATCTGTGAATGTGAGTGTTTTTGCGCGCGTGTGTGTGTGTGTGTGTGTGTGTGTGTGTGTGGGAGTATATGTGTGTATGCGTGTGTGTGTGTGTGTGGGAGTATATGTGTGTATGCGTGTGTGTGTGTGTATGTGAGAGAGAGTGTGTATGCGTGTGTGTGTGTGTGTGTGTATGTGAGAGAGAGTGTGGTGGAGCGGAGAGGTGGAGGACATTAATTGTGGAGGTGTCCAGGGTTGATAGCTGCCTCGGGCGAACAGATGCTTGGGTGTGAGCCGTGGAGAACCATGCACGACCCAAACAGTCCAGCCACCAAGAGGGCCAAAGTTAAAGGTGAATTACAGCTGCACTCTGACCAGATTTGTGCATGTGTGTGTGAGTGTGAGTGTATGTGCACATATGCATATGTGTGTGTATGTGTCTGTGTGTGTGTGTGTGTGTGATTATGTGTGCATGTGGTACACAGAGCGAGGGAGAGGGAGAGGGAGAAGGAGAGTGAAAGAGAGAGAGGGAGAAGGAGAGTGAGAGAGAGAGAGGGAGAAGGAGAGTGAGAGAGAGAGGGAGAGAGAGAGAAGGAGAGTGAGAGAGAGAGAGGGAGAAGGAGAGTGAGAGAGAGAGAGGGAGAAGGAGAGTGAGAGAGAGGGAGCACTATGGAGGATTCAAAGTTCCCTGACACTGCAGTCCTCCCATCATCCTCTTTGGCTATAACCCTGGATGAAGGAGCAGTTCCTAATGCCTGATCCCCAGCTGAGCCCTGGCAGCCTTGGCCCTGTAACACCCTGCTTACACCAGCTCAGCCTGACATATTACCGACCGCAGCAACACGCCTGGCCCCACCCCCTCCGACTGTGGCTCCGCCCACATGGGATCGGAGCCCTGAATTCGGAGAGTGGAGATGGTGGAGAGGGTGGAGAGCGGCGTCAGCAGGGCAGCAAATTCTGAGCCGATCCCATCTGAGTGCCTCCGTTACGGAACAGTACGTGGAACATGTGACTTCCTAGACCCCAATCTGAGAGAGAGGGAGGGAGAGATGGACAGAGGGCAGGGCACATCTATCCATCGGGTTGTTGTCGCCAGGGTTTCAGGCACTTCAGCAACCTACTTTCTGAAACCTTCACAGAGCCCATGAAACAAAGGCTGTAATACACACACACACACACAAACACACACACACATACACATGCATGCAGGCACACACTCGTGTACTCACACATGCAGGGAGAGAGAGAGACAGAGAGAGAAAGATAATCATGACCAGATTGTGCATCTTTTGCCCATGTTAGTATTGACATATGCTTCCATCTCCTCATAAGGGATAAATTGGATTTTTGATTGATTTATTTATTTATTTGTTTGTGTTGCTAAAGAGACGGGAGGCTCGGTAGTAGGATGGCTCTTCCGCCGGGGTGCCTGCCCGCCCCACCGCCAAGCCACGGGGCAGACATTAGCATCCGTGCTCCTGCCGAAGAGATTTATCATGAACCAGACATCACTAAGCAGAGATGCAGTTCTCCTCCACCCCTCTGGCTACTGCCATCAGAGAAACACACTGCACAATATTAAGCCATTTTTATTATTCTTTATGGGTGCAGACGATCTGGATTTACCGCTCCTGGTTTCAACTGAACTGGACTGGATTATTAGCGCGTGTGTGTGTGTGTGTGTGTGAGAGAGAGAGAGAGAGAGAGAGAGAGAGAGAGAGAGAGAGAAATGAAGGGTAGATGATCAAACAGCAAATGTGTGTACACTAAGATCTATAGGTTCTGCAGATGACATTACGACTGGGACTGTGGTGCAGTATTTATCACTAAAATAACCCATGGTCAGGTTCACACACACACACACACACACACACACACTCACACACACATACAGTTATTGGACTAGTGCCATTAATATAATTTAGTAGGGAGGAAGCACTAAAATCAAAACCAAAAGAAAATGAGAAAATCATCTTGTAAAGCAAAGGAGGAATAGACAGAAATGATAAAGCGAGAGGAGTGTGTGTGTGTGTGTGTGTGAGTGTGTGAGTGTGTGTGTGTGTGTGTGAGTGTGTGTGTGTGTGTGTGTGTGTCGGAGAGAGAGGAGTGCAAACAGAGATTTCTTCAGTGTTAGAGATCTTTGGTGGTGTGAGAGATCTTCAGTGTTGTTGGAGATCTTCAGTGTTGTGAGAGATCTTCAGTGTTGTTGGAGATCTTCAGTGTTGTTGAAGATCTTCAGTGTTAGAGATCTTTGGTGTTGTGAGAGATCTTCAGTGTTGTTGGAAATCTTCAGTGTTGTGAAAAATCTTCAGGATTGTTAGAGACCTTCACTGTTGTTGGAGATTTTCAGTGTTGTGAGAAGGTTTTGACTGTAAGAATGACAGACCCAGGACTCTCAGCAGACTGCTTTAATCAGTCTAAAACACCTTCAGCACTGCTCTATCTCTCCCTCCCTCTATTCCTCCATCTCTCACACTACCTTCCTCCCTCTCTCTCCCTCTCTTTCTACCTCTCCCTCAATCTCTCTGACTCCTCCCTTTCCCTCTCTCTTTCCCTATCCTTCTCTCTCTCCCTCTCTCTCTCTCTCCCTCACTCTATCCTTTTAGCTCTGCAGGGAGAAACATTCACTCTCCTTCCCTTCCTCTCTCTCTCTCTTTTTCTCACTCTCGCTCTTCCTCTATCTCACTACCTTCCTCTCTTTCTCTCTTTCTCTCTCTCTCTCTCTCTCTCTCTCTCTCTCTCTCTCTGCTGTTTGACTCTGTGTGAGGTCCCCACTGCCGACTGCCTCTGTCCCACCCAGTTCAGTCTCTACCCAGTGTCCCCTGTGCTGACTGTTCTCTCCTCACTGCTCCTACACAAGGCTTCGTGGACGAGCTCTCCCTCGCGTGCCACAGACGGAGCTCCTCCTCCGGGTCGGGTGGAACGGGGCGGACATCCGCGTCGTCGTGGATGAGTCAGGCTTCATTATCTCCACATATCCACACGGCTCTCAGTTCTAGTGCTGACTTAAGCAGGATGCATGCAGATCCTGGCCTCTTAAACCCACGCTTTCTTCAAGCTGTGTACTAACACACAAACACACACACCCACACACACTTTTTCTCCCCTCTGCCTGAAGCAGATGAGCGCTGGACTCTACCTGCGTGCGCTGTAATTGGTCAGGGCAGACGCAGGTAGAGTGGTCAGGGCAGTGAGCGGGTGCAGGGTTATGGATCCCGCAAGCCACCTTCCTCCGGATACAACCGGGCCACGGGTCCCACCACTGTAACACTGTCCAAGTTATAGACCTGCCTCTTTAACCTCACACTGGCTGTGTGTGTGTGTGTGTGTGTGTGTGTGTGTGTGTGTGTGTGTGTGTGTGTGTGTGTGTGCGTGCGTGCATGCGCATATGATTGTATTGAGGATTTGGGTACAGGTGGGTACATGGGTGCACATTCGTGTACATGGACACGTGAGTGTCCCCTGGCGCCCTCTGCTGGGCTGAGGGTGTTAAAGAGAGTTCCAAGCACACTTGTGTAGTGAATGGCAGCTCCTGTATAACATTGTCTGGTTTGACGTGTCCTTATCCGGGAAGGGAGCCTTTTTATTTACCCGTCCCACTACCCTGCTCTCACTCCTTCTGTCTCACCCTCCATCTTGCCCTCTGTCTCACCCTCTCCCTCAGCCACTTCTGTCTCTCTCTAATCCCCTCTGCTCTATTATGGGTATGTTTTTTGGCTTCACACACACACACACACACACACACACACACACACACACACTGGAAATGTGGAGCAGATGAGGCCAGCTCAGCCAGGCTGCTTGTTCTGACCCTTCTGTAAGAGTTTAAGAGTGCTGACTCCCATCTTAACGAACTCCGAGTGTTTGGGTGGCTGGGTAATTAGGACAGTGTGTTGACTGCTCACATCAATCTCCCTCCTCTTCCTCACCGCCCACCCGATAGATTACAAGGGTCGAAGGTCAACTCAGGCGGGTCCTGGTTCTCTATCAACCTGTGTATTTCTTTCTCTTTTTTATCACTGTGTGTGTTCTGGATTTTGTCCAGGATGGTTCAAGTTTTTTTTTTCTCTCAGAGCCGTTGCCAAGAACACGGTGGTCTTTAAGATGGCCTTCCTCCCACTCACATGTCACATTCCCTGATGGGAAATTCTCTCACCAAACAGTGGGATGTGAAGCTGATATAAACCACTACTTACCACAGCAGTGCTGAGACTCCAGAGAGAGAGTCTCTAGTTAAAATATATCTTTAAACTCAGATAAGACAGATAAGACTTTCTGACATGAAAATGTCGCGTGTGTGCATGTGTGTGTGTGTGTGTGTGTGTGTAATTGCTGACATTTGCGCATTTGTGCGTCTAATTGCTGGTTTTCACACTAAATGTCGTCCTGAAACGTTGCAGGCTCAGATCTGCAGGACTACGTCAGGTCTTGCTCTCTGGCTGTCTGGTTATTTTTAGATCGTATTTCGACTCGGCCTCCACACACACTGTCCCTCATTTGCGTTCATTTCCGTAGGAGCTTCTCAATGCGGGAACTTTGCTGGACACTGACCGAGCCTCCTGTTCTACACCGCGTCCCACTAATGCTCTGGATGTCAAAGCACTGTGTCCCAGGGATATGTGGTTTAGAGCATTTCCAACCTGCTGAGGAGTGAGCTGTCGATGGTATTGATCACGGAAGAAGCAGAGTGAAACCACAGCCATGTGGGGTCAAATTGGGAGAAACCACAACCATGTGGGGTCAAATAGGGTGAAAACACAACCATGTGGGGTTAAATAGGGTGAAAACACAACCATGTGGGGTTAAATGGGGTCAAAGCACACCTGTGCAGCTTGCTGGAGGACATATGTTCACAGCACGTCACGTGTTATTACACATGCATGAGCTACTACAGGCTCAGATACGGACACAATTCCACAATATTTGCAAAAGTGTGTTGTGATGGGTATGTCTGTGTGTATTACTGAACCAGACGTAGTCCAGGAACACGGCATGTGTCGTTTCAGCAGACGATGTCATACTGTGTGTCATACTGTGTGACAGTGTGTGATGTCATACTGTTTGTTGATCCATGTGGCTCCACCCCCTGACCATTTAGATTTATGGGTGTGATATGAATGGTGAAGCAATTAGTTCCTCTTGTCTTTGTCTGGCAGTTACATTATGACCCACCACCACCCATCCACCCATCTCCGCCCAAAAGACATACTCAGTGAGTCACAATGCATCTCTTAATTATGTCAGCTTGTCATTGCATATCAGAGTTGCCAGGGAGCTAGGTTTGTGTGTGTGTGTGTGTGTGTGTGTGTGTGTAAGAGTGTGTCAGAGTTTCATCAGGGCACTAGATGAACATTAACTACAGTTAACATTAATGGCTGCTATAATGAAACACTTGGGCCCTAATTAATTAATTAATTAAGCTCAAATCTCTTTAGCTAAGGAAGGGTACTGGGGCATTGGCATTCCCTAAAGCCCTCTTTCTTTCTCTCTCTCTCTTCCTTTCTTTCTCTCTCTCTTTCGCGCTCTCTCTCTCTTCCCCGATACACTCCATACTCCCTCTTAACAACCATTTGCTGAGCAGGTTGTTTTTTTTCTATGTAAACATATGCTCTGGAAACAAAGCTTTGATTGGGCAGACATCACCAACATCCACCACCACCGCCACTCCCCCACACAACCACCCAAACCCCAACTCATCCCTGCCCTCTTTGAAATGCTCTTGCACTAAAATGAGGACCAGGCGGGACTCTGAGTACTTTAAGGAAGCTGGACATTCCAGATATTCCACATATTCCGGATATTCTAGATATTCAGCTGAGCACAATAGTTACTCCTCCTCTGCCCTTTGGATCCCGTCAGCAGCTGATTAGAAATGACATCCTTGGAGAAGGTCCCGTGCAGTCTGTAACGAGGAGCACGTGTGCAGGTCGTTATGGAGTTCACACACTGAAGATCTGGTGAGGAGATGTCTCACGTGAAGCAGAGTTTGTGAAAAGAAAGAAAGAATGAACGAAATGTTGGAATGACCTTTCTAACGACCCTTGGTTTTGTTTTGGGCTCCATATTCAGATGGAGAGAGCTCCAGGAACACGATCCATCCGTCAGCCTGTGCTCGGCAGAGTTTGGGACTTGGGGAAGTAGACTTTCTGTTTCGGCCGGCTGTCCTGGGCCTTTGAAGGACAAAAACATTTGTTATTTTTCCGCAAAAAGTCAAATCTCTTTGTCTGCGTCTCTCCTTCTTCACTTAATTGCCAAGTCTGCCATGTTCAGCATATTTTTGAGTTGCTAGATGACAGAACGTATCGGCACCTCTTTACTCTGCACACCTTCTAGTTTGTTTTATTTTTTCTACTTTCTATAACAACCAGCCCCCAACCCCAACCTCAGTCTCAACGCCAACCTCAGTCTCAACGCCAACCTCAGTCTCAACCCCAACCTCAGTCTCAACCCCAACCTCAGAGCAGGAAGGGGAAGCAAAGGCAATTCGCTCATGGGCTGGCGTGGGTCGGCGTGGGTCGGCGTCGGTCGGCATCGGTTGGAGTCGATTGGCGTGGGATTGCGTGGGTCGGCGTCGGTCGGTGTCGGTTGGCATGGGTTGGCGTAGGTTGGCGTGGGTTGGCTTGGGCGCTGTATGTATGATACGCACTGCGGCGTTTAATAATGTTATGATGTATTGGCCATAGGGACATAATGGAAGAGAAAGAGAAGCAGAGGGCTGTGTTCAATTATCTCACAGACCGCAGGGCATGTAGAGAGCTGGAGAGAGAAAGAGAGAGAGAAAGAGAGAGAGATCAGCAGACTCAGAGAGAGAATGAGAGAGAGAGCCAGAGAACAATGACAGAGATGGAGGGAGAGTGAGAGAGAGACAGAGAGAGCAGAACACATCAATCCCTTGACCCCATACTATGAGCAACACTCTCATCATACTGGACCTTATATTTGACACTGCAGGTCTATAGAATCGTGAAGTGCAATGTGTGTGTGTGTGTGTGTGTGTGTGTGTGTGTGTGTGTGTGTGCATGTGTGTGTGCATGTGTGTCTGTGTGTGTGTCTGTGTGTGTGTGTGTATGATGCCCCCAGCACCCTTCGTGTCAGACAGCCGTCAACCATAGCGCGTCACTCCATTAACCTTCCTTCAAATTCGTCTGGCACACACTTGCCTTCCCAGAATCCCCTGCAGGGCCGTGCTTCTGCACGCTGACACAAAATGGCACAACATCTCTCCCACAGGCACTAGGACTGCCATAAGTTCGCCACATGCGCTTGAAACATTTCTGCGGGTGTGTGGGTGTGTGTGCGTATGCATATGTGTGTGTGTGTGTTGATTAAGTTTTCATTGCTGCATTCTGCCATAGTTTGGAATGACCACAGGGGTCCTTCTCAGAGTCTGCCTCAGTCGTGTTAATGGGATTCCACCGAGACGCTCGCTGTTAGCAGATGTCCGCTTCCACTCCGGAGCTTCCGTCTCCCTCTGTCTCCCTCCACCACCTTCCTGCCCTCCTCCGCCTCTCCCTGCCCTTCTCTGTCCCCTCCCCACCCTCCTCCACCTCTCCCCGTCCGCCTTTGTCCCCTCCCTGCCTCTCCCCACCCCCCTCTGTCCCTTCCATACCCCTACGCCTATCTCCGCCCCCTCTCCTCGCC
>JAOXYF010000027.1:8817897-8839650 GCA_028565775.1 Sternarchorhynchus goeldii | reverse complement strand
TCTCTATTACGAACATACTCTCGTATATTACTCTCTATTACAAACATACTCTCGTATATTACTCTCTATTACGAACACACTCTCATATGTTACTATCTATTATTCTTTGGTGAAGCAATATAACACACAAAGCAATTGATAACTGATATGATCTGTAATATCAGTAACTCACAAGAACAGTCCTGTAATGACCAGAACAACTGTTTGAGCATTTAAAGAAGATTTAAAAAGTTATTGAGTGTTGAATTCAATCCTTTATGGAAAATCAATTCCTCTGCCCTCAAAAATAATAGCCATCAAAAGTGATGTTCTTTTGCAGTACCCCTTATAACCCTGATTGGTTACTGGTTGGATTCTTATAATCCTGATTGGTTACCCGTTGGATTCTTATAATCCTGATTGGTTACCGGTTGGGTTCTTTTTGTAGTTTTAACAATATGCCACACAGAGTCCTTTTAGTGCAGTGCATATAATGCACACGTCGTTGAAGTAAAGCGTTCAGTCTTAATAGCTGGAATTTAAAACTCAGTTAGTGGTAGAACTCTAGGAGAAACCACTTAGTGAGATAAAGGCATTAAATGTCCTCTCTGACTCCCTCTCTCTGCCCTCCCCCACCTCCCAACACATACCTGTACACCATCTTCTCTCCACCCTCCACCACCCTCTCCACACAGTCCTCTACACCGTCATTCTCTTTCACAAGATGTCCTATCTCGGCTTCATTTTGCATCTTTGCACATCATGGCAGCAACTCGATGACCCGGGGTAAAGTCGTGTTAATTGGAAGCTGAACAACCTGGTTATGACATCCGCTGTCAGCCACGCTGGGTCAGCCTGGGTCTACCTGGGTCTACCTGGGTCAGCCTGGATCAGTCTGGGTCTGCCTAGGTCAGCCTGGGTCAGTCTAGGTCTGCCTGTGTCAAGCTGGGTCTACCTGGGTCAGCCTGGATCGGTCTGGGTCTGCCTGGGTCTGCCTGGTTCTGCCTGGGTCTACCTGGGTCATCTTGGGTCATCTTGATCTCAGATCGTTGGTAATTAGTTACTGATAGTGGGCGTGTGGGTGTGTCTTCATTGAACACTTATCATTCAGGCTAAATTAATCTACATTTCCTTAAGAAACAATGTGATCTGCTATAAGCGTATAAACAGGATAAATATCAATGTAAAGATATATGTGATATGGTTCTTCAGATTATTTCCATAGAAACACTGACCAAATGTCACTTTACTGTGAAAACCACTGTACTGTTGCTTCAGTGTTTAGCTCACTCTGAGGTTTCTGTAAACCACTGTACTGTTGTCTCAGTGTTTAGCTCACTCTGAGGTTTCTGTAAACCACTGTACTGTTGTTTCAGTGTTTAGCTCACTCTGAGGTTTCTGTAAACCATCTTGTGGACTCATTTGAGCTGCGTGCTTGATACATGATTTCAAACTACAGCAATGAACGGAAAAAATACAGGCAAATGAAATTACTAGAACTCAAACAAGGCAAAGGAATAGAGTTAAGTCTTCGGAATAACTTCTGAATAACTTCTGAATAACCAAATTACATTCACTGTCGCATCGCATGGCGTATTCTGTTGACTGCATCTTGCTCAGTGAAGCACATATTTGTGTTAAACTTAGCACACACACACACACACACACCGGTTTCTCTGCCAGATCTGTCTCCTCATACATGGGCATGGTGAGATGGTGACTTTGGGTGCAGTGTTTTTGGCTACTGTGTCTCAACACAGAAGCTGACCTCCCTCTGGTGGACTGACAGGAATGCTGTGGTTACCATGGCGTCATGCTGGGTGGGGGGTAATTTTGGACCGTGGGGTCCCACTTGTAGGGCGTTTGGGAACTATTCTGTCATAGCAGGGAGTGTGTCCTCTCCTGGCTTGATCTCACCTTTATGCATCACTTAGATCTGTTCGCCGGCAATGGTTGAGCCCAGCGATGGGCGTGGAGAGATGAAGAGAACACAGTGTGGTCTGTCAGTGATTAAAGTGCTGCCACTGGGGTTTCAAGCCGAGGAACCCACAGCCTGTGGTAACATCAGTGCGGATAGTCCAGGAGTGAGTCTGGCTGCTTAGCTCTTCCTACATATTAGCAGCTGGAAGTCCAAGGTTTGGTGGGATGTGGATTTGCCAAGATCCAGGGGGTCTGGGAAGGTGGGGGTCTCATAATGAAGACCTAAAGCATCCAACAGTGAGCGGTAGTGCCGGGGTTTCATCTCTTCTCCCCACCACGTCCCAAACACAGCAGCCCAGCACACCGTGTAGGAGAAGCACTCTCATTAGAGCCTGGCTGTTCCCCAGACCTGGCCCTCTGTTCTCATTAGAGCCTGGCTGTTCCCCAGACCTGGCCCTCTGTTCTCATTAGAGCCTGGCTGTTCCCCAGACCTGGCCCTCTGTTCTAGTCGCTGATCCCTGCCTCAAAGAAGGGGGTGAGGGCGTTGGAGAGATGGGGTTTGGGGGAGGTCATGTGTGTTAATAAGATGAGAACAGCTCAGCCATTCTTTGTCATGTGGGACCTCATTCTGATTTTGTTCCTTTGGCTTTAATTATCGCTGGATATGGCCGAGGTGGGCGAATCTGCTCAGTGCCCACCCCACTGCCACCCTCCTCTTCATAATTTACAAGTTAGGTACCATCAGAGGCAATGTTTCGCTCCAAACAACAGTGGTACAGAGTTTGTGTGTGTGTGTGTGTGTGTGTGTGTGTGTGTGTGTGGAGTGGAAAACCCTAGACACCTCAATTCTCGCTTGTGCGCCTGAGTGGACTTTAGCAGTGATAGTTAATCCTCTGGAGGGATAGTGAGTGATGGCTGAGGAGAGAAGGTACCGGTCCCACCCGCTCTAACCCGGCACAGGAGCCCACGGCGTTGCTCCTGGCTACGGAAAGTTCAAGAAGCAGCAAGAAAGTGAAGGGAGGAAACGAGACGCCTGCTAAGACCTCGGAACAAGCGGCGCCCTGGAGCAGCGGTCAGTCCCACAGAGCACAGACCAAGAAGGACCACATACTGCTCTACTTAACCAGCATGGAAAAGACCTAAACTGTAGGAGACAGAAACTTTAATAACAATTTGAGATGGGGAACATTTATATTGTATTATTTGTGATTTAAATACATATTTGCATCAAAGATTCACATAAAACAAAATAATCAAATACTGAGAAGTTTTAGTTTGTTCAAATTAAAACAGACAGATTAACCAACCTACCAGTTCTGAAGAAATTAATAGCATATAATAACCCTTGGCATTCACAGGCATTTTTCTTTTCATGGACTTTACAGTTAAATGTCTCTGGTGAAGCTTTAAGCACTTTAAGCATGTTTGACTAAATCTGTCTCCTTCTGGTTGTTACAGAAGGCTCTTTGTGTTTGTTTCTTTTCAATTCAAATCAAATCAAATTTATGTAGTGATTTTTACAACAGCCGTTGTCTCAAAGCAGCTTTACAAGTATCCAAGTCCTTGAGAAGAACCAAGACTCAGCGGGGGGAGCCCATCCTCTTCTGGCCAACACCGGTCACCACGACAACAGTATTAAAAAGATTCATATAAATGTATATAAATATATATTTTGTGTTTATTACTTTCTTATCTTAAAGAAATGGTTATTTACTTTTTATTGACTTTTTAAAAGAAAATCTCAAGACCACAAGGTCTGAAAAACCAAAAGAGAACAAAACCGTGTGACGATGTCAGCGCCGTGACGACAATGTCAACGCCATGACGATGTCAGTTTTGCACCGATCCCATTGCCATGACAGTCTTGCCACCATGACGATCTTGTTGCCGTGGCGGTGTCAGCGCCGTGGCGATCACAGCTGGTGACGTCCCTAGACGTCCGCTAACGTCCGTGGGGCTGCGAGCGCTCTGCTGGTCCGGCATGTTTCATGCTCGCCTGAGAGGCGTGGCTTCCTCCGTGACCCCTCCTCCCCTCCCCCCGGCCCTGCAGTCTGCCGAACAGCTGTGCTTTTTTTTACAGAGCTCATTCTCACATTGCAAATGACATAAAATATGATCAGCAGCATTTCCTACCAGCTGCCTTGTGTCAGTTCCACACCTGCCCCCCGGCCCCGCCCTCCACGTTTGTACCCCCACGTCCATCGATTCACAAACAGATGCCGTTTTACTGCCTCCTCGAAGCTCCAGAAACGTGCGCTTTTGAGATGCAAATGTGGTTTTGATGGGGGGGCATTTGTGAGCCGCGTGTAATGGCGCGGTGCACGTAACGCGGCCGTCGTGCGTGCGGTGCACGTAACGCGGCCGTCGTGCGTGCGGTGCATGTAACGCGGCCGTCGCGCGCGCGCTCCCTCCGCCGGGCCGGTTACTGCGCGAGGAAAACGGGCTGGTGCTGATCATTTGGAGCAGCCTTTTCTCTGAGAGACACTGCTGAGCTTCTGCAGTGCAGGCTCCCGTCATGCCCTCGTTTATGATTACATACTTGACAAATGCTCTGCGGAGGCTGTCCTGTGTTGTTGTTTTTCTCTCAGACATGTCCTTAGGACATCTCTTTCCTGTTTTCAGTATGGGTAGGAGCCTGTATGAACATGTCCAAGCGCTCTCCGTTCTACCTGTCCCTGTGCGCTTCAAGGGATAGAACATACTCAGAAGATAATAACGTGCAGATGGATTCGTTCCATATCTGTCTCTGTAGTCAACCTGCGGTGGACGTGCGTGTAACGCACCTCCTACCTTCAGGGTACCCTATTCACGTTCTCCATCACTCACACCTTCCTGATGGAGGCTCTCGTCTCTCCCCGCAGCCTGTAACAGCACGCCACTCTGACTGCTTCCTCCCTACACCCCTGCTTTTATGAGCTCACCACTTCCCTCCTCTCAGACGAAGGGCAACAGGGTGTAGATAGAGGACGCCTCAGGTGGTGCTCTCTGGAGATGGAGCACAGCTGCCTGCCTTAGGGTGTAGTATGTATGGTAGGAGACCGTCATCACCTACAGAATGCAGCCTCCAGAGAAATATCTTCAAGACTGTACCACCAAAGTCCAATCACACTGATATACTGCTATGAGAAATTTACTGAGCTTGTTTTGAAAAAACAGTCTAAAGTCTATGATGGTACTTGACCATTTTCTCCAATGACAACGAGGCCCTTTTTAAACATGGCACCACATGGCGCATTGCACACAGCGTGTGTGTGTGTGTGTGTGTGAGATCCGAATTCGCTCAGCGGCGCGTATAGTGTTACGGACGTCACCGGCTAAAACGAGAACAGCCGACATCAGAAGCAACGGAAAAGACCAAGAGGCGAATGCTTTTGCAATGTGTCGTGGCAGGGGGTTTACAGGTTAAGTGGGTCGTTCTGGTCGAGTCAAACGCGAGCGTTGGGGTGGGTGTGAAGGCCAAAGCAACACGCTGGTGCCACTGGGATGGGCCCAGGGCTTGCTGTGACGGTTACCAGAGACACGAGACCATCATCACTGGGCCAGGAAGAGGAGGACCAGGGATGAAGGATGGATTGTCAGGGTGGGTTACCAGGGGGGTACAGTGAAGATACAGTGTTTCTGTATCACATTTAAACTAGACTCTCTTTCTTCATCTGATCTTCCTGCCAGGGGATTAGTTTATCCTGCTCACTCGTACCATCATCCATCGAGACTGGATTTAAATCTGGCTGTTCCTCCTGATTTCAGCAGCGCAGCTGTCTGTTCTGCACACACTCCGTCTGCACTCTCTGACCCCACGCGGTGAATGGCTGCCTCTCCCAGAGGTCTAGGTCCTGTAAAGAAAAGTTCATATAAGAACAAGTGATTGTCAACATTCATAAGATTCAGTGCCACGTTGTTTATTTTTTACTTTTTTTCATTCTCAGTTTTCTCTTCTTGTTTGTTTGTTTGGGTTTTTTTGGGCCTTATTTTTGTTTCTGGCTCCCAGCTGTGGTCTCTGCGGAAAAAAAAAAAATCAAAGAAAGAAAATCAAAGAAGCTGATACTACATCTCAACCAGCGCCCGACTGCTCTCCACTCGAGAACATGCCCTCGATGCTCTCGCTGTGAGCTGCGATTCCAGGAGGTTTAAACACACTCTCGTAACGTAGCGTTCTACCACAGCGTTTCACAGTGTGCAGAAGAAAACTCATCACAACCGATTCGCTAAACATAGCCAAGACGCACGGAACATTTCAGCAAAAATGACAGTATTGTGTACCATTAGATTGTATCCATGGACCTATTGTGTGTGTATGGGGGCGGGGGTCTTCTTTACTTCGCCGTAACAGTAGTTTGCTTTGCATCGTTGTATCTTTTCATCATTCTGGGAGCCTTTTTGTATGCCAACCTTGCTGTGGCAGACACACCCCTCCTCCACAGGATGGAGAAACGGGTTTTTATACGCTGCCGTATGAAGTGTAACTACAGAATGCACAAATGCAGAATGTCGTATACAGGAACTAGAGAATGAGAGTGGATCGGTTCAGCATAGCTTCCTATAATGATAACCAAGCGAAACACACGCATTTTGTTCCAAACCGAAGCCATTTTGCAGCCGAGTTTTATAAAAAAAAATTTAAGCGTTAAAAAGTCTGTTCTTTTCCACCTCAGACGTGGCCCCGCCGCGAGAATAAACTTTTTTAAAACCGTTTCAGGGCGAAAATAGCCTCTAAGGAGAGAAAACAAATGCCACGTTGATCCGGAGGGAAGGAGGAGCTCTGATTGGTCCAGGAGTCGCTGCTTCAGCTGCTGACACAGCTCCTCCCGTTTTCCCTGTGCACTTTTTCGCCCGTCTACCGCAGCAATTAGGTGACGCTAACAAAGCAACGCGCTCCACGTTTTTAAGGTGGTCTGGGATTAGAGTGGCCCACTCTAACACCAGCTGATTTGTCTCGTCTTAATTTCCCTTCATGGTCAGGGCGCGGAGACGTAGACACTAGCGTCTGCGAGTGGGATGCATCATCTGTAGATGCCGGTTGCCGTGCTCTGGAGCTCTTGTAATGAGCACACTTTCGCAAGAACGGACCCGCGCGGAAACATGCAGGTGCGCCTTAATTAGAGGAGCGCCTTTGAAACCGTCTTCTATGGGCCATGAATTACAACCATTTTTCTCGATGATCACTTCTGACTAGTTTGTGCTCTTGGCAAGACTTCCAGCTAAAAAAAAAAAAAAAAAAAAGCTAACTTTCTCGGTAGATATTTTTGAACATGACATCTTGTTCAGAATATTTTATACATATTAATAACCCCTAACTTACTTCTGTACTCACCTTTTCTGACACTAAAGTTATCCTCCAGGGCTTTTTGACTTCATGATACTTTGATCTGGTTTTAAATGTTTAATATTCATCAAAACGACAGAAATGTATGGACCACCGTTTGGGACCTTGAATGTAAAATGCTCTTATGGTCTCTGAGTTTAGTAGGAAAAGTTCATCGGCTCGGAGCGAAGCTTTCAGCAAACTGCTGGCGCCTGCTGTTGTCATGGCTGGATGGCTGTGAGACGGGTGAAGAGACCTCCAGAGCTCCAGAGCTTTCTGATCTCTGTCTTAATCCAGCTGGGTTTTATCTGTTATTAATTAGCATCAGGGAGACCTGATGCATGGAAATAATAGACCAACAGAAACCTGAGAGCGTAGCTGTTTGGCTTATACGTGTAAATGGTTTTTTTCCTAACCAGTTGAGAAGTTTATACGATTGGATGATGACTTTAGGTGCTGGCCTTATGCCTTGTCTGGAATACCATACATTTCTCATAGAAAAAGAGGTTGTCCTGGAAACTAGGCTCAGTGAGCTTTACAGATTCACAAAAAAAATGTACAATTTTTTTTTTTTTTTTTTTACCGGACAGCAGTGAATATTTTAGTACTTATTGATCAATCATTTTCTCTATGAAAATTGTGCCATTTTAATCTACACGATATGACCACGTGCCACGAACACATTTGAATAAAATAAATAAATAATAATAAAAACAAATAGAACAGGGTTAATAAAAGTGAGGTTACACTGTGACACAAAGCATTCAAACTGTTACACTGTGACACAAAGCATTCAAACTGTTACACTGTGACACAAAGCATTCTGTGGCTTATGAAGCCTCAGAGCACTTTTTGGTATGATTTGATGAGATCTGGAGGAAATACACAGACAAAAAAAGAAAAAAGATTCAATAAAGGCTTATGATATTTGATGTCTCTATGAATACTCCCCTCTCCTCCTCTCTCAGAGGGTTATGGTAAAGAAGAACTGCCCCCCCCCTCACCCCACCCCCAGGGCCTCTTCCAGCTGCCATTTGTCATCTTTAAAACTCATCATCACAGGTCATCCTTCTTGATTCTTGCAGAGGAAGTCATCTTGTTGGATGTGCTTTCCTGAGGTGGTGCTGAGGTGCAGATATGGCTGCCACTGACCTTCCCCCTGTGTGTGGCATGTTTTTTGCGATGCCAGTGACACATTTTCATTAGGGCGTGGCCAATCACTCCACAGCCACGCCCCTCTGCTAACCCGGTTATTTGTTTTTTAACTACAGGATGGGAAATTAGTCTGTGCTTTCAGATCATAGGAAAACTATACAAGCCCCAGCTGCCACCAACATCCTTCCAGTTTCTATTCCAATCTCACACACACACACACACACACACACAGACTCATATTATCCTCGGTGCCGGTATGCAGTGTTTATTAGACTATTAGACAGCCTTTGGCAGAAGTGCCTTGGGGAGCTGATATGTCTCCGTTGACACACTGTGCCAGGTTATTAAAGGAAACCCTCAGAAAACCAGAAGTTTGAGATTCCTGTTTAACAGTTTGTGTAATGACACGGAAACAGAAGACCATGCCCTTCCTCTCCCGCTGATCTACACCCATGGCCCATGAGCTTCTGAGATGATCTACACCCATGACCCATGAGCTTCTGAGATTATCTACACCTGTGGCCCATGAGTTTATGAGATGATCTACACCCGTGGCCCATGAGCTTCTGAGATGATCTACACCCGTGGCCCATGAGCTTCTCAGATGATCTTCACTCATGGCCCATGTGGTCCTCAAGTGCAGTGAGGACTAGTTCTTGTGACAGCCTCAGGAAAAATCATACTGTAAAAAAGAGACAGAGGAAGGGGGTGGAGAGAGAGAGAAAGAGAGCAAGAGAGAGAGTGATGGGGAGGGTGTAAATTGGAAAAAAAATAAATTCCAAAGTTATGCCTATGCATTGTGATGAGACAATGCATTTAAATGTGCATTTGTTTGCCTTCAATTAATCCCTGAAATGTCACCACACTGTCTCCACTCACATATTAATGCCTTTCAGCTAATCCACTGCTGGTAGATAAATGGGATTTGGAATACAGTTGTGGCAGTGACCACTATAAGCCCTGGTACTTTCTGATATGAATCAGCTCCCAAAGATCAGGTCACTGCTGACTGACCCCCAATTCAGTTTGAATTATGCATTTGTTAATCTGAAATGGATTTATGTTCAAGGGATGATGTCTCGGGTTTAGGAATCTGGGTGTGGGTGGGTGTATGGGTGTGGGTGTGGATGGATGTGGGTGTATGGGTGTGGGTGGGTGTGTGGATGTGGGTGGGGCGGAGGTAGTGAGGAACTCAAATTTGAGGATAGTTAAATTTCCTCCACACACACTCTCTTCATTTCTCTTTGTACTTGCTGTAGCAGATACATATCTGTGCCACAATCATAAATATTGAACCCGTATTTCAAACCATCAAAGGCTTTCACACACTAGCACTGCGCCCTCCCACCTCCGCAATCAGCGCCGAGAACAACATGGGAATAAACAAATGAGGCAGAACCTAATCTGACCTGGGGAGTGGTGAGAGCACCACGCCTGAAGCTGCGCTGATGAACTCACGTGCTTCCCAACGTCTTCCTGCATGACTGTCAAATTAGTGACTGCGCCGCAGACGATTAGACGTGTCAATCACGCTTCGGCGCCTGGCGCCTGGTGTGTGACTCCGCCTCTTGCTAGGTGGAGCACCTGCACTGAAATTTGCCCTTGCGACCTTGAGACCATGGTCTAGCCAGAGGTCAAGGTCAAGGGTCGTAAGGTGGAAGAGCCGCAGAGCGTCTGATGGAGATGTGCCACCAAGAACACACACACACACACACACACACACACACACACACACCTACACACATGCACACACACACACACGAACACACACACACTGATTAGCTTGTCCTCTTATTTTGTCTATCCTACTTGACATGCAGCACAAGGGAATGTGAAATTACACCGGAAAAATTCAGCTTCTTATGATCATGTATTTTCTGTTTGTTTTATTTCATGTTTGTTGTTTGTGTCATGTTTAACTAAATGAAGTTAAGGTAAAGGTTCACGTGAGGTGAGGCCATCTCCTGTCTGTCTGTTTAAGCGTTAAGTGACAAGCGTATGTGATGCTAATCAGACTGAGGCTCAGATAAGGAGAGCCCTCACCGGCCGGGCGGGATATCGATCCATCCATCGACACGGCCCCGACAGGCAGGATTCAATTAGCCAGCGCTGGCCTGTAATAGAGCGATCCATACTGTTCACTGTTCGCCACGCTTGCGTTTAACCCCCGGACGGCGGATTAGCTGTGGCCAGCGAGGACCTATCGTCCCACCAAACTCGGGACGACGGCCAGAGGAAGGAAATAAAGTGTGATGATTGAGTTCAGGATGATCAGGGTCTCTCTGAGCCCTCGGCGCGGGCCGTAGCACTGGTGCAGACGCGCTAACGAGACGTGCTAACGATGGGGATCGCCGTGTCGCGCTGCTCTTGTTAGCACACTGCAGCAGAGGCACCCTATGCTCTGCTGGGCTCCTGGGCACTGTCCTCACAGTATGAGAAGACACATGGCGCTCCAGACCCTGTCGGAGGTGTGAAACCTGTCGTTAAGGACCTAGAAGTGACGTTAATGTGCACTGTGCACAACGCCACACTCCACAGTGCCAAAACACACACACAGGAAGCCAACGGAGGAAGTGGAGTTGGTGTAGTAATATTAACTGATTAGTGTGTGTGTGTGTGTGTGTGTGTGTGTGTGTGTGTGTGTGTGTGTGTGTGAGAGCGTTCCAGTGGTAGTCCTGCAGAGACACTGATTAGTAAGCACTGAAGCAGGGAATGCTGGATCCTATACAAATGTTCCATTTTTAGCTCTAGATGAGCATGGAACTACCGAACGGTAAACAGATTATCCCAGAGCACGGGAGTGGAGAAAGTGATAACCCGTGTGGGCCACTCTGTCCCGCATACACCCTGATAACACCCCGCACGCACCCCGCTCAAATCCCACACACACCCCACACTCTGGCATCCACCCACCAGCCTGTTACTCGCACAGTCCACATCGAGGTGGATTTAATCCCGGGAGAATATCAAACACTAGCTTGCTGAAAGGTTGCTAGCCAGACGCAATTTGCAGTTGATTCTTTTTCTGACGGTGGCTAGGAAACCAAGGCCTGAGAAAACAGCTGTCTTTAGTTTGAGTGCAGGTTTAGATATGGGTTAAAAGACTCCTGGCTGCTCACATGAGGTATTAAATACTGTCATTAGATACATACACATTAAATACACACACACACACACACTAGATACACATAGATCTCCATATATGTTGTTGTTTTGATCTCTGTATGTAGATATCACAATCTAGCACCTCTTACCACAGACCACTACCAAAACCACACAATCTCAAATCAGAGATTTCAGGTTTCAGTTTGTTGCTTGTTTGTTTTTAAGCAGTGAACATTTCCAATATCAGACATTCAGACATTTAAAATAATTAGAACTGAAATAATTCTTCATGTCTAAGCTTGTTCAGTACAGAGAGACTCTGAATATTGTAAATGCTGTGTTTTTTTTTTTGTTTTTTTTAACTTCAGAACAGATCTAGACAATGAGCAGATGGGAGGCTCAGATTTGAGACTATGCGTTTTAATAATCAAAACATTCTTGTGCAAATATTGATGTCTATTAATGGAAATTTCCATTGTAAATATTAGCTGCACAACCTGTGCAGCCTGTAGTCAGTAGGGGGCGTTAAGAACAGACAGCCATTATTCAAATGTTCTGTGTAACACAGTAGGGCAGGAATGGACTGGTCTCAAAGCAGCTTAGCAGACAAACATTTAATCGACCCCCTTGTGCAAGTGCATCTTAATACACACTGGAACTGAAGTCACGCACTTGGAAACATGGGAAACACATTAGAGAAGCTCGAAACCCCATCATAATGTGTTTCAAATTACGGAAGCATCTTTGATGTCTTTGTCGAAGCTTATTTACCAATTGAGTTAATAATTAGCAAACTGGTGAACTGTGATTTTATCTACAAGTTCTGGAGGGAAAAAAACAAGCTTTTTTCAGCCTTGGTGCACTCTCTCCATGTCTCGGTTGTTGATGAGGCTCTGGCGTGATGGTGCTAACAAGAGTGCGAGTGAGCAACCATTCTGCCATTTCCAAGGCAGCGTTTTTCACAGGTACCGCCGTGACGTGCGGCAGTTGTTAACGGTTACCGTCTAATGCCGGTCTCTCCCAGGATGTTTCTGATATGAGTTCGTTTGGAAGAGCAAGCACAATGGCTTTCAACTGCCAGAGACGCAGTCTGATCCATGGTCTGATTCACGCTCTGATCCCTGTTTCTCAATGGTCTGATGCCGTTGTCTTTCCAGAGCCCCTCTCAGCACACACTGTTCCCAGGGGTCTGGGAAAAGATGCAGGCAGATTGGTGAAGTGCCACTCAGAAGAACTGGTCCAAGCCCTGCCCAACCCGTCCAAATCAAATTTAAGTATGGAGATTTGAATCAGTCTATCTTAGGAAGGTCTCCTCATCAGACACACTCCAGTCCACAGGACGGTGCAGGGACTAACACTTCTCTTCACGTGTTTGATTGCTTCGTCAGGGCCAAGTATCACCTACAGGGGGCGCTAAGTGTTCCAGGGTACAAACAATATGGTGATAGCATAATTAGCCAACTACTCAGTAACAAAGGAACAAGTGAGAGAGAGAGAGAGAGAGAGAGAGAGAGAGAGTCACTCTGTGGTACCAATTTATGTGCAAACACACACGAACACACACACGCACACACACACACACAACCTGCTCATCCTTTAAGGCCTTGAGCCTGGCAGACATTTACAGTAAAGTCTAGACAATCTTTGCTTTCTTTTCTTAGCAGCCTACATTCGCTTTAATTATCACAATTATACTTAACCTTACCTAAGTCATAACACACACTCACACACACACACACACACAGGGCTGCCAGTACTGGGTTCCTGTTATTGTTCTCTTGTAGGAATTAGTGTGGGAATGACAGTCTGGGCATCAGCTGTTTTAATCCCCCCTGCTGTTTGTCCTGAAGCTGTTGATTGGGCGACATCACCAAGCCAAAGGCCAATCAGAGTGCGCCGCACTCTCCGCCCCCCACACAGACGTAGGCTGAGCTATTCGAGCCTCCACCACTCCTGCCGCAGTTCCCCCGCTTCGCCCTCCCGGCCTTGGCTCGTCTCCTTCCTCCTCCTCTTCCTCTGCCCCCCTCCCCCCCTCCTCTAAATCCTCACCCCAGGGGGCGACCTACATACGCGGCCAGCCGCTCCTGAGCTTCGTGACGAGCAGAGCAGACCTGGGTTTAGCCGGGCACGGAAGCCGGGCACAGGGACCCAGCCAGGTGGCGCAGACCAGACTGATGGCTTCTCTGGGAGTCTCGTTTATTCCTCTCCTGACCAAGCCCACCTGCGTCCCACCGCCGCCGGTCCCTGAGCGCATCGCCTCTCCACCGGTCGCCATGGTGCCGGTCGCCATGACGCAGCGTGCTCTCTGCTCTGCTTGGGGGTGCGAGGGAGAGCTGGATGGGTTTAGCCTCGTCTGTGCCGCGCTCTGAGAAGAACTGTCTCTCTCCTCCCAGGCTTTTTGAGATAGAAAGTATGGCTGCATCAAATATAGATCTCCGCCCCAACATCTCACGAGAAAAGCAGCCCGTTTTACAAGTTCAGAGGGAAGCTGTTGATATTCGTAAACTGTGCCAGCTCTCTCTCTTCATTGGTGTGTTTTCTTTCAGTTATTTCTTTCTTTATTTTTTGTGTTGTTATTCTAATTAGCTGTTAGCAGTAATCAAAATAATTATCCAAGGGTGTACAGTAATAATTAGCCATGAGGGGGAGTCTTGATAGTTAGGGAGGTGAGGTGCTGGCAACCCACGGAGATACGTTCTAATCTGGCTAAACTGCAGTGATGACGTGAGGGCCAGCAGGGTGTTCGCAGCAGGTTTACAGGTAGGGAGGCTAATTACCACGGGTCAGTTGGCGCTGGCTGGAAAGGGTGACGGTACCCACGCATTGTTGGGTGTGTGTGTTGAGGGGTGAGGGGGGCAGTCCTGGCCAGTGATATAAGTAACAGCATCATGACTGAGGCCGAGTCAACCAAGTACACATGCAAAAACACACACACATTCGCACAAGAACACACACGCACACACTCGCGTGCAAGCACGCACACGCGCGTGTACGCACACGCACAAACCCTCGAGAAACACAGAATAAAAATAAACAACACAGATAAACAAACAACCAAATAAATAAATCAATACCCACAACCACTTGCAGTTGAATCTTTCTAGGCTTGGACACTGAAGTGCACACTGTCAGATTCCCTGCCAATTTCCCACCTGCCTTACAACCCGAAATGAGTCCACAGACGTGCGTTTCCACGGCACTCGGAACGTGGCTGGACTTCGGATTGATTCCTCCCATGTCATGACAGGACACGGCGCTGATTCACGACTGCCGTCACCCACGTTGCGAAGCCAAGCCCCTCCCTCTTCCACCGGGCTGTCTCTGCACCTACCTTGGTCACAGGCTCATGCCGTCTGGATTTTCGGTCGGAGTCTGAATGAAGGTGCCTGAAGGGGTCTCCAGTACTAGTACCATTAGTCTGACCTATTAGATTGTTCTTCGAGTCGGCGTTTTTCAATTCAGCTCCACATAAGGCTAAAAGGCACATAGGCCTTTCTTCAGGAGTCTGTGTGTGTGTGTGTGTGTGTGTGTGTATAAGAGAGAGAGAAATAGAGAGAGAGTGAGAATAATTAAGCTTGTAGTAGCATGAAATGAAACCCATTCATCCCACAATTCCTTTTTCCTTTCTGGAGAAGACACAATAATGTAAACAAAGTGAGATTGTGGTTAGTGTTAGACTGGCAGAACTGGAGCACAGCCTGTTGAGAGACTCAGTGTCACTTCTGTTCTGCACACACACACACACACACACACACACACACACACACGAGATGAAGGCTAAGCAGGCTAAAGGGTTTCCACCACTCACATTAAGGGACCCTCTGTGTCTGTGCCTGTCATGATTAGATACAAACAAAAAGAAAAAATGTCCCAGATGGTTTTCCCTCGGTCCCTCTCTTTCTCTCTTTCTCTCTGTCTTTCTCTCTCTGTCTCTCTCCCTATTTGTTTGCATACCTCTCTCTCTCTCTCTCTCTCTCTCTCTCTCTCATTCTCTTTCTGTCGTTGACACATCTCCTAAGAGACAGACCTGACGTGTCATACCACCTACACTGATCTGACCTGCTGAGGCTGCCGTGGTTTGCGTGTGCCTCTCTTGCCTGGTGTTGACAGACAGACGACAGACCCACTGCGCTACTAACATGAGATTTAAATGGGAATGAGTTGAATGGGTTAGGCCTTCCAACATTAGCCTTGTCTAAAATGGACACAAGCTGTTAAAAACTGTCAAAGGTCCACTCTGAACTATTTCACTGACTCTCTCCTCTTCTCTCTCTCTCTTTCTCTCATTCTTCCTATCACACACTCTCACTTTCCGCCTCTCTCTCTCTCTCTCTCTCTCTCTCTCTCTCTCTCTCACTCTCTAGGAGTGTTTGGCATGTTTTCCCAGCAGCCCCAGGACCTGGTGGTGGTTGCCGGCCAGCCTGTGACACTTCCATGCTCCATTCCTGGTTACCATGGCGTTGTGCTGTGGATCAAAGATGGCCTCGCTCTTGGTGTGGGAAGAGACCTGTCAGGTAAAGACCACCTGCAATAAAACACAAAAACAATGACAATAACAACAACCAAAAAACTAAACCAAAACAAATTCTTTTGTGATTAAGTGTTTTGAAGTTAAAATACAGGAAGGAAGGGAGTTTTTAAAAGTTCTTGACAAAATCTCCTTGAAAATGCATTAACAAGAGCCTCTGCTAATGAGGCCTGCTTTGCTGTAACTGTAATGAACTGTGTAGCTTTGATCAGATGTAATAAATAAATTCATAAAGATACAAATGACCAGATAACCCAACTGTAACAAAGACAATCATGAAGTATTTTTAGCGACTGGACATTGTGAAGCTTGTAGTGTTCTGCCTGCGACCCAAGGGGCCAGTAGAACCAGTACACGCAGAACCAGTACACGCAGAACCAGTACACACAGAACCAGTACACTGATCAGTCCTTTCCAGATAATTCTCCATGTCCCAGTCCTGCCCCACGTGGAGCTTCGGGAAGACGTGGCGTCTCGCGGCATTCCGCGGCGTCCCGGAGGCATTCCGCAAGACTCTCCAGCACTGGACCTGCGCATTCACCTCCATGCCATCCTGCTGCCAGGCAATGCACTGGAATCACCCCTCCGTGGGTGGCTGTATGCCAGTAAAACCCACCTGTGCCTGCAGGTATGTGGTTATAGGAGCTGGGGTGTAGGAACCATAGTGCAAAAGAGAGCGAACAAGAAGAAGACCATGTGGGTGCGGGTGGGCACACCCTAACGAGAGACCAGCCTACAAGTACCAGGTCAGACCGACACCGCTGTGACACCTTCGACAAACCTCGGCAGATCCAACGGGCCGGGCGTACACCCCAACGAGACCTCTAGCTTGCACACGGCCCGTTGTATTTATTTGTCTGTTTAGCCGGAAATGTTTACAAGCTGTTTCCAGAGACAAAAGAGCGCTGTAGCACCCTCGCTTCAGGCACGTGGGCGGGACGAGGGCCGCGGGACTGCGAGACGCCGTCGAGCGATCCTACCAAACGCCACCCCTCAGCCGCTCTTTTCAGAGCCGCCGCCTGCGTCAGCAAATGATGTTTCGCTCCGATAAAGGAAGACGCTACAGCGGGCGAGAGATGGGCAAGAGGCGGGCGACAGGCGGGCAGCTGCATGCTCAAAACAAAAGCGGGACATCCGAGCGGGACAATAGCTCGCTGATATCAGCCCGCAGCGGCACCGAGCGGTGCCAGCCCGGTCCGACTCGGCCCCCAAGGCTTGTGACGGTGATTAAAAACCAACGGAATCGCTGGCAGTACGCTTTAATAAATCGGGAGACAAAGGGAGCCGATTCCTATCGGACCGCCACGGTCTCTAGCACCGCGGCCTTTGTTTAGCCAGCTGAGGATATGGCAAAGGCGTGGACCCAAGGTTGCCGCGGAAACGGCAGACGCACATCCGTACACGACGCGCTCGTGCGCACGCCGTGGAAGCTGCTTGTGCTGTCGTGAACGGGAACATGGGAGAGAGACATGGCCTCGTAGGAAGGGATGAGGGTTTGGAAAAACTGGTCTAGTGCTCCGGACCCCCCCACAGCTCCTCTTGAAACAAACGGTAGACGGCAGACCGCGCCATTACCATGGCGACTAGCACCAGAGCTCTCCTCAGGGTTTGGGACGTCTCACCCAGGGTCTCAACCATCATGCTTCAGCTCCACACAGCCATGGGCCCATTCCTGCCCGTCTCAGTTCCTCCAGCAGCAGGACGAGGGGAGAAACACACACTCATCTATGCAGCCATTAATCACCAGCACCCCGTCTCCACTTCCCTGGCCATCGATTGGCAGTAAAACTCTCATCCATTCCTGCCCTGATGGATCCATTACTCCTAATGGGGCTATTTTGCATTGTTTGTTTTCGGTGACGTTTCTTGTCTTCAGGATTCATTGTGATCAATGGGGCCCTTGTTTTATTTCTCTGCCCAATCCATGATACTCTTGCATTACACACATTTGGGAATTTGTATGCGACTCACCTGTGATGGGATTGGTTGACGAGGTTATCGAGCGGAGATTGAACGAGTGCCATGCAGATCAGGTGAAATTGTCTGAGGTGTTTATAGATGACACAAGTGTAGATTTGAAGTAATTGTTGGTCATTTGCTTTGGCTAGGCAAATAATTATTGTTTTTTTTTCACAAAAGATTTTTAGGGGTCAGAACTACGGGGCAGTACTCAGAACGCGTCTTTCTGTAAGTCCCTTCCTCTGTGCCAGACTTGTATTCTTTTCCGTTTCACTTTCATGCCAAGGTCATGTATGACTTTAGCGTGTTTGAGCGGTACAGCTACCTGGCTTCCCACAAGCCCCATTGGGTCAAACCACAGTAGTCTGCACTGTAAAGAGATCATACATTTATCTACAAGACAAATGAGTAGCCATTGTTAAAGTCTGTGCATGCAGATGATATTGCAAACGTCCTTGAGTCCATAATGCACTGGAATTACTAGCAGAGTTAAATAACATATTCTTCCCTTAACCGATGAAGGACCTCTGGATTTGCAGACAGGCATTAAGTGCTAATAGATGCTTCAGGAAATTCATCGATCTCCTGGCAGGAGAATAAACCACAATATCGAACAGAGTCAGTGGCCATTAATGTTATTTAGTGAGTTCCACTCACTTTGACTGGCCATCAATATGCAATGAAACTTGACCGATTTGACTTGTTAGCCACATCGGTTCATATTCACAGTTTATCTGAAAGAGCGTAGCTTTTCTTTATTTGAAAACGTATATCTTTTCTATATCTAAAAGGCTGTTGTAGCGTTTCTTGGTCTGAAAGGGTGCGGTTTATTTTATGAGAGACTGGCGATAAACTGGTTTCCTCAGTAAGTCTTAGCACTTAGCTGTAATAAGCCCTTAGCAACAAACGACATATATTTGTGTCCAGATCCTTAGGGGTTATGATGGTGCTTTGTGAACCCTAGCTAACTGCTTTGTTTAGTTATTAAATGTTTGGATTTTTTTTAGGTTCTTCAGCTATTGTTCCACTCGTTGAAAGAGATTAAAAGCTATCCGTGGGCAGATAAAGCATGCTGCACCAGAAGCATTTGCTCTGCTCCTTTCCTCTGGGGTGGATGTTGGGTGGGGGATGGGTGGGGGTGGTTGGGTACTTCATGGTCTATTGAAAGTGAATGGGATCTAAAGAGGGAAAGGGGCAGTAATTGGCTTTTTGTACCTCGCTGGCTTGAGCAGACAGGCTCAAGGACTTAAAAGCCATTATGCCCAAAACATGCCCTCCCCTTTTCTGAGCACCGTTGCCATGGACATTGGTGATGGGTACAGAGACGGAGAACTGGGCTGAGCAGGACGGATCAGGGCCTGCCAGGTAAAGTGGTTATGTTTATGGGGGACCGTGGGGGGTGGTACCTCCTACCGTCCGAAGGTCGTGTCATGGGGCATCGGCTGGTGCCAGCTTGACTCCTATCGATGGGCAGGGCTCCATGGATATGGCAGTGGTGGCAGGTTTCTAGGTGGGTTTCCGTGGAGATATCAGGTGCAGAATCACACCGGACATGTAAATTCAGCCGACTAAAGTCAAAGCGTTGGATTAAATCCCCTTCCGTTAAGAATCAAGGCAAGATGGTCTCTGGGGTCGCCCGTGGGTTTCTGTTATCCAGTAATCAGTCAGGCCTTGAAAAGGAGGTCTGCTGATGTCTCGACACATCGCTGAATAGCCAATCTCATCCAAATTCAGGCACTGTTGATAATTAGGCAGAACTTATCCTCGTGGGAGCGGTGGCCAGTGCTAGAAAGAGCTGTGCAATGTGCCATCAAGTATTCCACACACAGAAGCATCCTCATTTGCTACCCATGAAGGACGCGCTCCTTCACTCCCCATGAAAACCCTACGAAGTGGCATTTCTGGGGGGAAAAAAGAAACGCAACAAGCGAGAATGAAAGTGTGTGTGAACGAGTGAAAGTGTGTGTGAACGAGTGAAAGTTTCTCAGAATAGGATCAGATACTCCGCTCTTATTTACAATGACTTTAAAGGCAGGAAGAGATCTAAGATCAGCACTGCTGCTCTGAAAAGCTTCATCAGGCCAATGTGCGTTTCTTTTAGGGGGCATTTACTCTATTAAATAAATGACTGCCATTTGTTGGCTTGTCACATTAAGTCAGTGTGTTTAAACCTTTAGGGCGCTATATATATAATGTAAGTGACTGTTAAGTATTTAAGTGTTAGGTGAGAAATAATGAACAAATTAATTCCAAGAAAAGTAAGCAGTTTAGCCATGAAAATGTGTGGTAACCATGGATAATGTGTGGTAACCATGGATAATGTGTGGTAACTATGGATAATGTGTTGTTATCATGTATATTTTTTGGTATGTGTTGGGATTTTTTTTTTCTTTTTACTTCAGTTTAACAACAAAAACAATGCAAATTTTAATATCTAAGTACATTCCAGTACAGATGTGTAACAGCTACAGGGACCTTGGTGGAGTCGCTCTAATTCTAGATAAGTGTGAACGAATGGCTCAGCTAAAAAAACAAAAGCATCAGTTCTGAGAAACATATCGAACTGAACAAGAATTTCTTGCTGCGTTCAGCATCTGCCAGTGTAGGAACAGAAATTTCTGTATATGGTGTATGGGGGGGATCTCAGAGGGCTGATCATCGTGGACTTTACCGTATTCACGTTTAAGTCTGTATTCACGTTTAAGTCCGTATTCACGTTTAAGTCCGTATTCACGTTTAAGTCATCTGCTCAAAGGACCTACCAGGTAGTATCACTGGTGTAAGTCTCTCCTGAGTGTGAAATCTTATTGTTTTCTCATGTTTTCATCTATCAAAACTGCTTGTCCTTTCCACAAAACCCTCTACTTCTTCCAAAACAATAAAGCACCCAGCAGTTCAGCTGTAAACTCATCCATGCATTCATAAACCATTCACAGGCAGAACACTAAACTACTCAAATATGCAGAATACAACCTGTAGTTGTTTCTAACTACTTGTAATGTTAAGGGACACCTAATGTAAACCACTATGACTCACTACAGTTACACTCAAATCATTCATACATACAAACAGATGGTCCAGCGATGGAATAAGAAAACACACATTCCTTGTAAGTACAGTGATTTTATTGGGTTTTATACAACATAATTAAAGTCAATACTCAAAATATTAAGTAAAAAAATACTGTAGTATGATACAAAATACAAGACTTTGATTTACTCTGCCTGATCCACCCTGTCCCTGATTTTGGGTCACATGTGTTCATCACCATCGCAAAGAACATTTTCCCCGTGTGGGAAAAATCTCTGAGATCCAGACTTGGTAGTCTGATTGCCCTGCATACCCCAGTCATATCAATGTGATTGAGGACTGGGGAATATGGAGGTAGAAATTCAATAGACATGTGTGGATGAGTCCTGAACCCGACCCTCGTCACAGAAGGGTGATGGAACGGAACGTTCCCCCATGTGACCACGTAATGTCGGCCCTTGGACGGCAGTGGCTCAGTTGATTGGATGGAGCCAGATTTGCAGGCAGTGCTTAAGCGTTTCCACGATGCGCTCGGTTTAAGGAAGAGTTTTGGGTATATTGGGTTTGTTAACTGCTGCTGCTGAGGTGTCATGCTTTGCTTATTCAGACACTTTCATGTCATTTCTGTTACCAAATGATCAGGAACAGAACCATTAGGAACAGAGACTGATGCAGACAGTGAGAAGGTGTTCACTATTGAACAGAGACTGATGCAGACAGTGAGAAGGTGTTCACTATTGAACAGAGACTGATGCAGACAGTGAGAAGGTGTTCA
>JAOXYF010000027.1:8787360-8806714 GCA_028565775.1 Sternarchorhynchus goeldii | reverse complement strand
CTGTAGATCTTAACTGTGCTCACACACACTCTTCATGAACCAGTAGTCTGTAGATCTTAACTGTGCTCACACACACTCTTCATGAACCAGTAGTCTGTAGATCTTAACTGTGCTCACACACACTCTTCCCAGATCCTGCTGTTCTCTCAGTTGGTTTTCCACCTTGTTAACTCACCCTCCAGTGCTACACGCGCTCACACACACACATGTATACAGATGCACACACACAGTCTTACACTCATGCACGTCTCTCCATTCTGAGCTGCTGTAATGACCCATATGTACATATCACACCTGGTCTCATTAAATAAAGCTTTCAGGATGATGTCGTCCCTCCTGTCATTTCTCACAGGGTCAGAACTTGTTTTTCTGTTAAGAGTCTTTCCCCCTTGGCTGTTTGCTTGATATGAAGTAATATGAATCAAAATGGAAATGTTTCCAGAGATAGAGAAATCGTGCACAGTTTTACAAGTTTATTGCTTCCCTACTGAGACTACATGATTAAAATGTGTGTTTTTTCTCTGTTATACCCAGCTGCCCCAGTGACAGCACCACACAGTCACACACATATGCATACACACACACATACAAAAACACTTGCACACACACGCATACACACACGCGCCTGCAAACACAAAAGCATACACAGACAAACTCTCATACACACACAAATGCACAAACACACACGCACACACACACACACACCACCAACAGATGGACGTTCATTCTCTGATCATCGCTCACTAGCTCGATGTTCTTTGTTTTCCCTGGTGTAGTTCCACCAGAAGACCCGGTCATTGATGGAGGCCCTGTGGTAAGTCTGAGAGCAGGCGACCCGCTCAACCTCACATGCCACGCAGACAATGCCAAGCCTGCCGCCTCCATCATCTGGATCCGGAACGGGGAGGTGCTGAACGGAGCCATGTACTCCAAGGTAGGAGTTTAGCCCTGCACGCCAACAAGGTGCAGTATGGGATAGAAACTGGAGAACTGATTTGCACACTATCTGTCCAGACAAGCACCACTGTAGTTAAATCACTGAAGGAAACACTGAACAGGACGGAGGACATGGAACATGACAAAGAACATGGAACATGACAGGATAAAGGACATGGAACATGACTGAGGACATGGAACATGACAAAGAACATGGAACATGACAGGATAAAGGACATGGAACATGACTGAGGACATAGAACATGACAAAGAACATGAAACATGACAGGATAAAGGACATGGAACAACATCCTGTGCTAAAGTTTGAGTGGAAGCAGGTTCCACTAGTGTCCTTAAGTCATGTTCTTTTCCACGCCTGTATCTTTGTGGTAAATGGTAGTGTGGGCTGTGGAACTGAGTGGTTCTGTGTTAAATGGTAGTGAAGGCTGTGGTTTTGACTGGCTGTGTTAAACGGAAGTGTAGGCTGTGGCTGTGATTGTGGCTGTGATTGTGTTAGACAGAAGTGTGGAGTTTAGCTGAGATTGGTTCTGTGTTAAATGGTAGTGAAGGCTGTGGTTTTTGATTGGCCGTCTTAAACGGAAGTGCAGACTATGATTGGCTGCCCCATCTCTACTCCTTCAATTTAACTCTCAGCTTCATATGAGTGAAGCAAAAATCCCAGGAAATCCAGCCCTCTGCCACTGCGTCTCAGAGATGTTTGTCCTTTTCACCGTTAAATGTGTCAACACAAACAAACAGATGGAGGCATACAGACAGGTGACTTTTTTCTCCCCTCAGAATTCAGACGCGCGTTTTCGGCAGGTTTTCTGCTCCACCAGCTCCACCAGCCTGTAGCCGTCTGCGTCACATGTCCAGGCTGGGTGAAGGTGGAGTTTGTGTGTGCGCGCTAGTCATGTGACCGTTTAGTCATGTGATCCCCCCCAGTCTCTGATTTCTCCAATCACGACTTTCTCATCTTTTTCTAGAACATAAAGATATGAATAGGAGGAGCCAGACGGGGGCTGAGGCTCCTCCTCTCATCACATAATTGGCTTTTTCTTTTTTTCTCCCCTCTAAAAACCCAATAAATGAATCCGATCAGCCTGACAGGGTTTCACTGATCACCCAGCAGTGGCGTGTGTTCATTACGAATGGCGCCGCTAAACACTGGCAGTCGGCCGGCGTCTGACATCGTGGACCAATCATGTCGGGCGCTGGCCGGTGACGGATGGAAGCAGCCCGGGTTCCTCATATCTCTGCTCAGAGCATTAAAAAGCTCTGCGCTCAATTAAGACACAATCGCTTAGTCTGAATAATGGAGGCCTGGGTGAAGGATAATCGCCCCCTACACCCACCCACCCACCCACCCGCGAACTTACATCCACATCCCTGACATCATCATACGCATCATCGGGGCAGATGAAAGGGGGGGGCGGGAATGAGGGCAGCAGCGGTGGCAAGTGCTCATGGAAGGGACCACCTTCACGACGTCCACCTTCACGACGTCCACCTTCACGTTTTTTGGCCTGCCGTGATTTCAATGATCAGTTATCCGTCGCATCTTCCATATTTTGAGCGGCGCCGAGCTTCTGGACCTGCCGGACTTGACGGGATGATATAAGGGATGGAGCACAGAGAGCACTGACCTCGGTAGTGGCTATCTGGTAGATTTGGACCAGCCCTCTCCTTTCTTCCGTAAACGCAGGGGCATTTTGGGTGATTGCAGGTTTAAGTGGGAGATATAATCCACATTGGCTTTGTAGTGCACAGCCCAGCGGCTGTCAAAACAAGACACACAGAAACAGCCCAAGAGCTGAAGCTAATATCAAACCTATTAAGAGTATGACTGGTGCAATAGCTGGTTGTCAGTTCCACTGTGATTTCAGGAGCAGTAACCAGCCCTACAGCAGGTTATAGCAGCTATAATCGGCTCTGTAACAGGTTATAAGAGCTGTGCTCAGTCTAAATCTTACTCTCAGACCAAAGGAAGAATGAATCTGCCTCTCACTGGGCAGAATCTCACTGCAGGCTATAGTAATAATAAATATTCCAGTAACAGGCTACAGGTGACATAATCATTTCTACAGTGAATCCAGGAAACATGGACTGAATGTATGTTCTGCCTTCCAGAAGGTTCCAGAAAGTCTTATCAGCTCCATATTAGGTTACAGGAGGTGTGAGACGCTGCTCATGTATCTTGTTCTAATTTGCGAGAACATGAATGTCCACACAAAACCGTCACTGTAGGCCGCAGCTCATCTCTTCTTTGTAAATTAATTCGCCGCTGTAATTTTTTGAAACCCCCCCCCCCCTTACTCTCCCTCCCCCACAAGCCTTCAAAGCTCATTCTCTTCATCTATCTCATAAACTTCATCATTCCTCCAAAACTCATTTTCATTCCTTTTAGTTTAATGACAGACAAGGCTTTTGAATCGGAGCATACACCACAAGAGAACCATTCAGTGGGAGGGGGGTTCTTCTCTCATAAACTTTAATAACAACCTGAATGCATTTTTTTCACACTGTGACGATCAAGTTTTATTTAGCACACCTGGCACCTTCTATTAATGGTAGGAATGTAACTCCGTTTCTCTCTATTGTCAAGCTAATTAACCTCGTTGGCATTTCTGCAGCTGAAATTAAAAGTGCAGGCTGGGAGAAGTAGGAGAGCATTTTATTAATTAATTGTGCCATAAAATGGTGGAAATTAATCAGACCTGGAGGTCCGGGGATTAAATTAGTTGATCAAAGGATGGTTTGTAACCCCAGGACTGAGTGGAGAAAAGACTGTGTTCTACTTGTTTCTGTAATGTTATGGATTGGTAAAACAAAGCCCTTACTGCTTTATGACATTTTTAAGTTAAATTAATATGTGGTAATAGGCCCCTCTCACTGAAATAGACCCCTCCCACTGGAATAGACCCCTCCCACTGGCATCTCCAGTTGGGAACTGGTCTGTTGCTCCAGTTCACTTCTACCATAGATGGACACTAACAGCTTGCCAGTTTCTGTGTGACCCTGAGATGTGAGAAGCAATGGGTCTGCAACTGAGAAGCTTTTCTGGGCGGGGTTAGGCAGGGCTGGGCGTGGCTAATAGAACCAGCCAGACCTGTTTCGGGGGTTCACACAATGCTCCTGTGACTGGGAACACAGAAATCCTTTGGTTTGGTTGCTTTTTATACTCCATTTTCACAGCCCTTTCTTAAACCATTTCACTTGGCCTCTGAATAGTATAAAAGTGTATTTATTTCATAATGCCCTGCACTGTGTTGGATCTCCAGCATCCTTAAAATGTAAACAGTGCATGCTCTGTTGGATTTACTGAATACATTTTTAATCCTGATCTCACTGACACTGGGGGCGGGGCCTGTGAGGAGGCGGGAGGTGGGGGTGTGGCCTTCTGTTACCCTACTCCAATAATCACATATTCTTTTTTGTCCTTTTTCTGACACTTCAATCCACACCTCCACTACTGCCCTCCCAGAGTGGGATGCAAACAACCGGGTTTCATTTTGATCTTTAATTTTCTTTCTTTCCCTTTTTTTTTTGCTTAAATTGAAAAAGGAACGATGAAATAGTGAGCAGGTAATTACTACTATTAGCGAACCCGCTGTCAATAGCCTGTACATGCTAATTATTAGAATGTAGCTGTTACAGTCACTCAGTGCATTATGCTTGGCGATTTTTTTTCCCACTTCGTGCTGTGTGAGGTGGGGCGATAATGCGTGCGGTTCTGGAGACGCACGGGCTGGATCTCCAAGCAGCACCCACACAAGTCAGCGCTTTTGGCACAAATGGACCGCAGGAGCTCGCACAGATATAGCACAGGCCCGGGTGGGAGAGCACTTTTAACAGGAGAAGTTCTTTCCTCTCTCTTCTTTTTCCTCCTAGAAAAACGTGTCACTCAAAAAAAATAAATACAAAGCCAGAAGAAGCAGAAGAAACAAACAGCTGAACTGTTTGCGTGTTGCAAAGGTTTTTATTGTGTTGTTTTGCCAAAGACAGCGATGGTTTCCTTTTCATAGACCTGTCTGCAGTGTGTAGGTATGAGTGTAGGCTGATTAAAGCTGACCAGAAGGGCTCGTGAACGTGTGTCGTCTTTCCAACGAAACGAGAACCACTGGTAGAACGTTTAAAGTAAGACTGCAGCTCTTTAGACGGTGGAGATAAAAGCAACAGGGATGTTTCCAGTGCGCTGGGCGATGGAGTGTATGAAGTATTGTATCAGGGCATCGTGCCTGAGTGAACTGCCTCTTTGTTCTCATGGGTGAGAACCCATTGTACCTATTGCCACCCAACCCTCTTTCATGCCATCTTTCAGTCTCTCTCTCAGTCTCCCTCTCGGTCTCTCTCTCTCTCTCTCTCTCTCTCACTCTTTGTCTCAAAGCCATCTCAGGGTGATGGCGCGAGAGGATTTCGTCGAGCGCTTCCAGATGGCAGCCGCCAAGGCCCGCGCTCATTTTCACCAGCTGAGTAAAAGAAGATTGATTTCCTTTGTGGGCCATGATGAGTCGTACAGCCGCGTGTCACTCGAGAGTCTCGTGGAGGGGCTTCCAAAACCATGCTTCTCCTTAAAAAAAAAAGTTTTCTTTTTTTATCATTACAATGAATATGTGGTGAAGTGTAGGGAGACAGAAGACTGAAGTGCAGTGCGTTTTTACATTACACACTGCATTCTGAGCCCAGACCTTGAGACCGATGACTGATAGTGTTTGTGTGTTTTCTTTGACCCAGCTTATGGTTGGTTGAACGTTAAATGTAGCTACGCCCTTGGCTTTGGTTCCTCCGTTCACGCCCCGTTTCCTCATCCCTTCTAGACTCTTCTCCGTGACGGGAGGAGGGAGAGCACCGTCAGCACCCTGTACGTCTCTCCGTCCAACATCGAGACGGGCCAGAAGATCGTCTGCCGAGCGTCCAACAAAGCCATCCCCAGCGGCAGGGAAGCCAGCGTGACCATCGACATCCAGCGTGAGTGCTCTCACTCACACTCAACCTGCCCGCCGTGCCCACACTGAGCTCACTCAGTGCCCGCTGCGCCCCCTGCTGGAGCACTGGGTTGGGGGGTGAAGCGCTGTAGTGTGTATGTGCTATATCATGATCACAGTGTGATAAATGTTACATCCATGGGTGAATCTTTTACAAAGACACCAACTTCCAACTTTACTTTTGTGAGAAAAACAAATTGCTGCACTTTCTTTGTTGAGATTTCTCCTCACTCTTTGTGATTTCCACTCCATCTCTGTGAGCCACGCGCCCACCAAAACACTCCCAGCAAACCCAGGTTTAGAGTGGAAGAGAATCCCGAATTGTTTTTTCCATCAAGCGCTATTCTCCAGAAGTGACAGAGTGAACAAAGGACCATGCCGTATTTCCTCACTCTTCCTTCCTTCGTGTTATTAACTAGGACTAATAAAGCAGAATATTCCCTATTTGGAGTCCCATGACTGTTGACGTCTCCGTTCTCTTTGTTATGGTCGCTCGGAGAGGCATTCCCCGCCACAACAGTAAGCAGAGGTTACAAAGCGAGATTTGAAGCTCCGCAAAAGGATGGAAGCTCTTCGAAAGGCGGCAGAGGAGGAGGGGAGGCGCGCGCCAACCGCTCGCCTGTCAGAGTCGGCGAAGCGGAGCTCGTACCCTGAGCGCCCTGTGCTGCCGCGAGCAGCTTCGGCTGAGCGACGTGTGGGAGCGACACGGCGGGGGGAGACGCTAACGACGACTCCCCCATCTGCCCACCCAGCTTCAGGCTCAAAACAATGACAGACGAATCAGTTCCCGCCACCAAATCATGACAGCCGGCAGGTTACTAATATCCGTAAGCAACTGTTTGCGTGTCATTTGGAACATTTCGTCTTTTTCTCTTTCTCCATCTCTTTTTCGGTCTCTCTCTCTCCTCTTGTCTCCTTCTCTCTACCTCTCCTCTCGCTCTCTCTCTACCTCTCCCCTCACTCTCCCTCCCTCTGTCTCTCTAGCAACCCCCCCCTCCCCCCCGCCTCTGTCCTGTGGGCATAGTGAGGCGTGAAACACTTCACTGCTTGTCCAGTTTTCCCTCCCAGACCGCTGTGCCTGTTTTAATTAAGCCGCACGAGAAATCAAACGTTCTGTAATTGAACTTTGATTCAGCTGCGCTGAGGCCTCCCAGTTTGCTGAGTCTCTCTAATTTCATTAAAAGCTTCTTTGCTCTGTGGAAGAGAGCAGAGAGAGAGTAAGAGAAGAAAAATGCAGCAGGGAGACATAGAGGATTGTTAAAGAATTTTCAAAGCGGTTGAAAACGAATGTCCCTGGGAGAGAGTTAGGTGAATTGAGAGAGGCCAGTCATGCAGGAAGGATAATGAGGTTTTCAGTATTACATGCAGTCAGTTACCCACTCAGATTCATGAATGACTGAATAGCTGTCACTCTAAGAGGGCCTTCACAATATGAAGCACTGAGCGGCGAAGGCAGAGGTGAGTTTACATCCCCATGCAGGCGCTCCACTACTGCGCAAAAGCAGGTGGCTGATGAATAAGTAATGGGGAACTGCTAAGGACAGAGAGCAGAACCTGCAGGGCCAGATCACGAACACTCAGAGCATCCTCCTGGACTCATGGGGGCGCTGTGGCGCCAGGTAGTGCAGTTAATATTGATAAGAGATTGGGCTGAGATAGGAACTGCTGGAGGGCAGCATGGGCATATTCTCTCTCTCACACACACCAACACACAAACACACACATACACATATACACACACACACACAAACACACACACACATACACACACCAACACAGAAACAGATATTCACACATGCACAAATGCACACACACACACAAACAAACACATATACACACATGCATACTAACACACAAACAGATATAAACACATGCACAAACACATACACAAATACATACAAATACATACAAAGGCATACACAAACACACACACACTTAGACACACACACACACACACATACATTCTGAGGCAGTGAGTGGGCCTTCAGATGTATGTAGGCTGTTTCTGTTTTTGGAGCACACACACGTACAGTCTCTCTCTCTCTCTCTCTCTCTCTCTCTCTCTCTCTCTCTCTCTCTCTCTCTCTCTTCTAACATAGACACACACAGTCACAAATTTGCCACCAAAATTAACTGCATATTTAGGAACATGAAATTGGGCCAATGTATAATTATAAGAGCAAAACAAGCATAGGTTCACAAATGCTGTGGTGGGTTGTTCGTTTCATGACGGTCTGATCTATGCTGTTTAATGTAGTGTACAGGAGAGACTAACACATTCCGTTTGCATAATAATGAACCTATCCATCATTTTTTTGATGCATTACTGTATTTCCACTGGGAAATACTGAAGTACAACGACACATAGATACACGGCCTGTACAAAATGTCGATGTGCAAAACGAATGCGCGGTTTGTTGTATATATTGTACAAGTGCTGGAGTGGCTCTGTGGCTGAGCTACTGTGTCCAGTGTGGAGGAGCATGCTGGGAGGGGCAGGCAGGGGCAGGATCAATGGGTAATCCCAGGTGATTGACAGCTATTCTTTCAGCTTGTTTTTTCAGTGGGAGGACCAGGAGTTTAGACAAGGGCCCTGGAGAGAGAGTGAGAGAGAAAGAGAGAGAGACAGAGAGAGAGAGACAGAGAGAAAGACAGAGAGAGACAGAGAGAGAGAGACGGAGAGAAAGACAGAGAGGCGAACGGACACATAGACAGCGAGACAGACAGAAGGAGCAGGAGTTGTGAGGGCAGCCAGAGGTCTTGTCCTAGTTTAGACTGTGTCTTGCCGTTTGTGTAGAAATCTCCCTGGAGTGCTCAGTATTAAACAGAGTCTTCGTTTATTTATTCAGCTGAACAGTAGTCATTTACCCAGTGGAGAAGAATTTATGAAAGACGATATTGATCGGCTGCCGCCGACACCTCACACTCGTATCCAATCGCATCCTGCGCACATGCTTGCAAGAGACTCACGGTGTGTGAAACACGGTGTGCAAAAGATACAGGGTGCGAGAGAAAGAGCCAAGGACAGTGGTGTTTGTGAGCAGCTGGGAGACCAAACGCCTGCTCTGATGATTTACTCCAACCGTCATCAGCAGCAAATGTAACGGGAGTTTTTTGGGGTTGGGTTACCGCTCAGCCTGGGCTGCTGTCCTTCTGTGCTCCCTGCCTGTGTGAGGACGCTCCTAACCCGCCTCGCTGACTCGCCTCGCCCCTCAGCCCCCGCCGTGTCAAAACTCCATGCATTTCACTGCCCTATTTTCCTCCATCATTGTCAAAACGCTGAGGAATTAGGTGGAGGCTTGCATTTCTGTTTACAGTAAAGCCCCCACACACAGCAGATTCTGGACCAGCAAATTAGCATCTAAATACAACTTTTACCAGAGGCAGCATGTCAAGCCTAGCGGCGGTAGAGGGAAGGAAGGGTGGAGCGACTCCACGGATGGAGGTTTGGTCTGAGACGTGTGGCCTCGCCATGTGTAATTACAGTAACCACCGCCCGCTCCACCACCACCGTGCAGCAGCATGATACCTCCGCAATTTCCCACTTTAATCCTCGGCCCTCCATCCAGCCCTGTAATCACGGCGGTCTATCGCCATGGCACCCAATGCATGTTCCGACCCAGTCGATGCGTGGCAGAAAGGTGAGTGGCGTTGGTGCCGTGCACCGGGACATGGCGGCGTGTAATGCAGGATTAATGAGAGCAACCGATCTGAGAAAATCTAGAAGCTGAGCAGTTTGAGCTCCAAGATGCAGCGGAAAGAATCGTTTTGTTTATTTATTTACGTAATTGTTTATTTTTAAGAATGTGTCACAGCAGAGTCGAGTAGAGTATCGAGTTGACCAGTGATTATTTCAGTCATGACCACCGATGTTTGTCTAACATCTGTCTAGATGCTCCGTGCGCCACAACGCCATATGTTAAAAGTCCAAAGGTAATTTTAGTTTTAATTATAATCCATTTATAATTATTAATTTAAATATAATTATAATTTATATAATTATAATTTTAAATATAATTTAAAATTATTGTTTGCTTTGGCAGATATTCAAGACCCATCCTCCAACCCTGCTCTCACCCACAGCTCCTCTAAATGATGAAACTTCATAAGTGAACTTTCATCCAGCTGATCTCTTGATTTGTACTCCACCTTTGATTTAGTGTCCCCGTTCGCTCCTTTCCCCATCTCTCAAACTTTTGGCCTCTCTGAGCAGGAGGCGAAGATCAAGTTTTAACACAAAAAAACGGAATGCGTTTGTTTGCATCCCTGCTGTGTCCCGAGGAGTTTGGCCGATTGTTCCGAAAAGCCATCTGCTCCCACTTTGAACTTCCGATCAAACAGCTGTCAGCACGCCGCTGTCGTTACCATCTTCTCACTCTCGTTTTTTTTTTTTGGACTTTTTGTTTTTTTTCTGCCACCGCTCCTCCCACCTCCCCCACGTTGTTGTCGGGGCCGTTGTCGGGTCTGTTGTCTTGGCGACGGCATCTCAGGGTGAAGTCGAGGAATTAGCGGCACTGCATATTGATGCCTTCGCCGCGTGACGCTCGAACTGGAGAGCAAACTCATGCATTTATACATCAAAGGGAAAAACAGACTTCTTTATTAAGCCCCTGTCTGTCATCAAACCCGTGAGATAAGGGAGCTGCTCGCTGCCACTGGAAAGCTGCCCACTGAGCTTCTCGCTCGGGATCTCCCACCCCTATCACCCACCCCCCCTCAGTCCTCTGGCTCCAGCTGTCCAGCCTAGAGGATGATTAGAAATGGTCTCTCTGTTTGGGAAAGTTTGCTAATAGTGTCACGTCGCTGCGTTTTGTCCAATGCCAGTTTTGACATCTTGTGTCTCGAAAAGACTCCATTGCTTAAAGATGGGCACTGACACTATTCCCCTGTCATGCCCAGTAACACAAAAGACAGCAAGAAGAAGGGCGTGGCTTTGGAGGGAGGTCCTTGAAATCAGGTGCTTTTCCAGGCTGGAGAACATGTAGGAATGGTGGAGAGCACATCGACCCAAGTGATTGCTGTGCGGGTACCCCGCAAGGTAACCGGTAGGAGCTAGTGGAGTGGGGCATCTCGTGGGTTTAGGTGTGTGTATCTGTGTGTGTGTGTGTGTGTGTGTGTGTGTGTGTGTGTGTGTGTGTGCGCGTGTGCGTGTGCGTGTGCGTGTGTGTGTGAGGGTGCAGTGAGCCATGAGTTTTCTACAAGCAGAGTCAGATGAGACTTGATGGCACCTGGAATATCATCCTACTGGAATGGCAACATCTGAGCCCATCCAGTCCAGCTGTGTGCCTGCAGGCTACATATATTATAAGGAGAACACTCTCTCTCACACACACACACACACACGGCCATGTGAGCACTGTAGCAACAGAACCCTCAGGACAGGCAGCTGAACCCCATCCGCCTGCGCCTGCTGTGAAGCCAGTCTTTGTGCCATGTTCTATGCCCGCTGCTCTGTGCCCACTTCTCTGTGCCCGCTGCTCTTCACTGCTGGAAGATTACGAGCCCTGCTCCTCACCAGTGGAGGAGGCCACGGGAGGCTGTGTTACTGTAATTAAACACACAGCACATGGAGACAAGGAGGCATTTAAATATATAAGAAGCACCTGCATCGATCCGTGACCAAGATTCTAACCCGTGGGAGGCATTGCATCACATCCTCCTTCTCTCTTTCTCTCTCTCTCATCTTGTATTTCTCCATCTATCTTTATCCCCTGCTACACCCCGCTCTCGATCTCCTGGAAAATGCTGAAATGATGATGTGTGTTGCTTGTCTCCTGTGCAATCAAGGGCTGTTTTTCTTTCTCTCTCCTCTTCTAATGCCTGCCGTTCGCCCACACTAGCTCTGTCGTAAACACGCACCTCGTGTGTCGGGTCCCAGCATCTGTGCTTGTAAGAGCGGTTTACCCATACGTCTTACGCCGAGAGTGTCAGATGCAGGGGAATCCTCGCGTGCCACAGACGGCGCGCTTCGCGCCAGGATTAATCGTCCTTTTGAACAACCGCTGCTCGCATGGCGCGGGTGGAGGACCAGATGTGGCCCTCCACGCTTAAACCAACGCGAAGAACAAGGAGCCCAAGATTGGGATAAAAGGGCTATTTGAGCCGGATTGCACTGCGGCGGAATGGGCCTGGATGCATCGTTCGTTAAGGCTGACGCTTCCGTAAAAGCGAGTGTAAAGGATGGAGGGGGATACGTGTCCTTGAGCGGCGGCTGGAATCAAGAAAAACCTGCAACGAAGGCACTCTGGTCCACGAGGTGTGGAGAAGAGCTTGAGAGCTTTTGGGGAGCTGTTTATAAACTCTTAGTGGCAAAAAAAGAGTCGTTTTATACTGTGAATGGAGAAATGACAGCAAATGGAAAAGCCAGCGTGAGGGATGTAGTACCCATTTAGTTAATGAGCAGAACTGCATGATTGTGGTTTCTTCGCTGTTTTCTTTACGTTATGCTTATTTGAATGTGTTTGCTTGTTGTTTTATTACCAATCAAACACTTTACGAGTAAATCACTCTTTCATCCTCGTCTTGGGATGATCGAGTACACAGTAAAAAACTTCCAGAAGGTTCTTACGTTCTCTTCGTTTTCATCCTTTCTTCATGGTTGCCTGTACTGTCTTGTCCAACCAGTCCATCTGTAAAACCAGAATGTTCTTCTCAGTACTGTGGTGGTATTCTAGATCAACCTTTCTGATAATCAGGCCGGGTTTTTGGAGATTAGCTCATGATTAGCATTGCAGCACTTTTAATTCAACTCTTGTCGAGACCACAGTGGTGGAGTGTCACCATCTTCTACCCGTCATATCAGGGCTTGGGGAGAGGAGGGCTGGTGTTATTCTATGACTGATATACTTGTGTGTTACTCTTTATTTACAGACTTGCCATTGGTTAACCTCTCTGTGGAACCACAGCCAGTTTTGGAGGGAAATCTGGTGAAGTTTCACTGTTCTGCTAAAGCCAATCCACCCGTCACCCAGTACAGGTAACAGTGCATGTCCCACCGCTTCCATTGTCCCTCTGTTACAATGTAACAGGTACAGCCAATATTACATTCACCCAACGACAACTCTTATCTGCAAGTTAAGCTATGGCTAAACTTTCCATCGACCCAATATCAGCTCAACACAAACTGTGGAAATAAGGAACAGCAAATGATTCATGCAGGTCTATAGACGGGGAGCTGAGACTGGAGATTTTGGGCCAGGATGTGTAAGTGGTTTGCCGATGGTTCTTCTAAGCTCAGTGCAGGAGGGGCCGACCTCCCAACCCCTGCAGATCTGCCAGGAACTGCCATCCCCCTCCAAATGGATGGGAGTAGAGGTGAAAGAAAAGTTACGGAGAGTGAAGAAATATAACAGCACACCGAGCAACAGATCATGGACTGGAGTCTGTATTTCCCTCCAGCAATATAATAAGGTAGCAGAATATCACAAAATCGATGTCTTTTATGGTAGAAATCTGCACCCATAAAAAATACAGCTTTTTTTATTAGGTTTTTGGGCTAATCTGTTATGGAATATCCTTGGACTGCTTTCCCTGGAAGTGTGCAACTAGCTTGCAGCTATGGGTCATATCTGAGTTCATTCTTTGCTGGGCTGAGTGTTATGGTTTATGCTCAACCTGATAGATTCCCCATTATCATCACTGGTGAAGGTGATGTGGTGTCACTGTCTCTCTTTTCCAGAGACATTTTTTGGACATGCACAGAGTTCTTCCCCCTTAAGCTCTAGGCAAAAGGAAGGAGAGTGATGGAGAGATGAAGACAGACGAAAAAAGACAGACAGACCCAACGCATGATAGTTAGATATAGAGAGATGGGGATAGAGAAAGAGACAGACAGACAGACAATTTTGAGCACTTACACCAGACCGAGAGGTAAAGGACTGGCGCTGTGTGTTATGTTCGGTCTCGGCTAATTCAGCATGTCTGCACTCGTCAGATAAGAGACTACTCCACACAATGGGCTTTGTGCCTCTTCTACACGCTATCCATCCCAGGACAGAACAGTGATTGGCGTTTCCTCCTCCACCAGGTTCTTTCTCTCACACACCCCAGTCCCAAGACACTAGAGTGATCTCCTGCTACACCCACACCCCTACAGTTGACGTAGTTCAACTGGCAGAAGTCTATCATGTAAAATACAGTCAAAATACTGTCATAACACTCCTTAAATTTAGTATTCAGGCAATGGATTTATTCAAGGCAGGATGTGCACTCCTTCATTCCAAACTGATATGATCCCTATGGGAAGCACTGCCATTGATCGGGTGTGATTCTGGCGTTTCCTCTAGGAATTGAACAGTCTTCTTGATTGGCACTTTCCTTGATGAATTTCACAGCAGGGAACATCAAACCGGAGCTTGAATTAATGATAGTCTAATAACGAGGACTTGTGGACCACGGCACTTTGAAACGTCGTCGAGATCAACGCAGGGATATTTTGTAAGGATTTGTGTCATTATGTGAGAGAATGAGGAGGAAATCTATTATTGTGGTAGCAGGAGAAGAGTGACGGTTGGGAGGGGGGAGATAGGGGAGGGGCAGCTGTTGAGCATTGAGAGGCAGGTGAAAAAGAGCTGGGGACGGATCGTTTTACTCGAGTGCGAGCATGCTTCTCTCCTAAACGAAGATGTATACATCCCTAAGTCTCTCACAATGGTGTTATTTACATTGTGGGTTTTGTTTATTTGTTTGTTTGTTTCTTGTTTCTTTGGGCTTTTATCACATTGTGTGTCTCCATGGTGACGTCATGGAAGCAGTAATGAAAAGGTGCCTTTTCTTGTCACTGGGTGCACTGCGTGCAGGATGCATGAGCTGTGATTTTTCCATGGTTACGTATCTCCCATATGTGTTAGTGTGTGTGTGTGTGTGTGTGTGTGTGTGTGTGTGTGGTGGAACTGTTTGTCTGAAGGTCTTTGGCTGGGGGTGCTCGCTCTGATGTTGTAATAAGAGAACTCTCAGCAAACCATATGGCAAAGTATTATGCAAGTAGGGTTAGGCTTCACAGCCAGAAAGATAAACACATCCCGGATGCACTGTAACCGAGCCACAGAGAGAGAGAGAGGGAGAGAGAGAGGGAGAGATTCAGAGCTGTAAAGGAAGATTACTGAAGTGATAGAGTGACAGAGAGAGAGAGTTAGAAATGACACCCTCATTATTTACACACGTGTCCCACTTCGCTCAGCAGAATATTGAAATGTCATTCACGCCACTGTCAAAACGGCCAGAAATATCAAATATCAATCATAAGCCCCCCTTTGTAGTTGCTATTCTATCACAAATATTATGTGAGTGCCAGTCAAAAAGATCTTTCACCACAGACAAACATTCCAGTATGTCACTCAGTGATATTAAAATGGCTCAGAAACCAAACTACATAAAAAGAATCCATGGAAGGAACTAATATGTCATCGTTTGTGATCTCATCAGCACCAAAATAGCCCTCGGTCTCTCAGAAGGGTGTTTGATGACCAAAATACCATCAACCCTCCTTCTTTCTGACTTGGTATTAATCAATAAAGCCATTCCCTTGTGAAGTGTGTGACTCAGCATTTACCCAGGCTTTCAGCTTGGTGACACCATGTTTATCCCGCAAAGAACCCAGGCCAGCTTGGAGATAATGGAGCCTCTGGAACTGACAGCATGCACTGGCATGTAGCGTGAAGCATGAAGCGTGGACCTCCAGCTCTGGCAGAATCCGGCCACCATTTGGCCCAATCGGGCCAGAGTCGTCAGCCAGGCCGGGCCTTGATCAGATCCCAAACCCATTCCCACTGTGGAGCGGTTACTTTCATAGCCCACTTTCTGTCCCACTAGAATATCAATGCTTTGTTTAAGTTTGCTTATGAAAGCATTGCATTTTAAATGTCCAAGGGCTACTTGGTATTACAGAAAATCTCTCCACTCAGAGATTAGAGGTCCAAGCTCTGATGGCTTTGGTGCTCTGTGTGCCTGAAACAGTCCAACGCTTGGACTTATAATGCTGATTATAGATCGAGGCGCAAACCTGCATGCAGCCTCACCTGCCGTCGTGCTGTAAGAGAGCAGTAGCACGGCGCACTTCCTTCTGCGAAGCTCCAGAGATGCTCTTTTGATGCCATTTGTCAACGCCGCGTGCCCTTCCGTGAGCCGCGTCCTTGCAGAAATGGATTCAGAAGATGGGAAGGCAAGATCGGATGGCGAACTGAGGCTGGCAACCCCGCGAGTGTGAAATTCCAATTTACAGCTCCCGACGCCAGACATGGGACCAACTCGAAAGAGTCTGACAAGCATCCTCGGAAACTGCTGTAATAACTATTTAAAACCAAATAAAATACAGCTCTGGCCATCTATTGATCTGATAACAAGCCGGGGTGTGCAATAGCTGAGTTTTTTTTATGTGCTCTGAGGGAGGCAGTGAAATGCTCTGTGCCAGACACTGCGCAGGTGACTGCTGTTTTAATTACCCAGAAAGCCTCAAACTGCAAGACTGCAGCTCAGTGTCCTCTCCAAGAGCAATTACGCTGGGGACCGAAGCAGAGAAACACACCCGTCTGCCCCAACATCCCAGAATATTTTTGGAATCACAGGTGTTTCCAGGCACTTTCTCAACAGCCCACACCTCCAGCGTTACTTAACTATCGTTCCTCGCCATTGTTTTGTAGTTTCAGCCTTTTGTGTCAGAGACTGTTGGTACCAACGAACATGTTCTTTCACTCCTGCTAAGATGGTAATTTGTGAGATTTGGCTCAGGTCTGGTGGGTGAAAGGATCACTCAAGTCTCCTCAGAGAAAGTTACGTTTGTATTTACTTGTTTATTTGTGAAGTGAACCTTCCTGCTGTGTTCTTCCAGCTGTGAGTGAACTGGCAGTGAACATGCCAATTTGCAACAGATATTTGCCCGAGCGTCACACACGAGGACACTCGTTTTTCCATTGCTTTCACCTCGTATGAATGGATCCTGACGTGAGCAGAAACAGGGAACCATCCCTCGCTAGTGGGAAGACATGTAGGTGACGTGTGTGGAAACCTTTCGGCAGTGGGATGGGTGAAGGCTATCAGAGCGCTGCCTTCCAGCACAAGACGAGTCTTCCCTGCAGAAAGCTGTGTCGATTTATTAACACCGGACTCCTTTGTGCTGCGAACAGCTGGTGTCATTTGCTAACGTCTGGGGTGTTCTGACTATTTGTCACTTTGTGATTTTTTTTTCAGCCTGGCTCTGCTTTCGGATATGTGTATGTGTGTGAGTGTGTGTATGTGTGTGTGTTTGTGTGTGTATGTGTGTGTGGTGTCAAGCCCGGTACCCAGGCACTGAAAAACATGCTGAGGCCGGCAGAGTTTGCTTCCTTCAAGAGTTTCTCATATAACAGTGCAGTAATTCGTTCAGAAAATGGACAGCACACCAGAGGGAAGGCACTTGTCACAGTGTTTTAGTCACTAATCTGTGTTAGACAGGCACGCACCAGGCCTCATTTATCTCAGTGATGGAAGCAGGATGGTGGTCTTCCTACCATTGCCATGGTAACTTCTCAAGTGGCTTTCTGAATTTTGCAGCAGCAGGGATAGCCAATGATTGGTGCCCATTCCGTTCCATTAAAGAGAGAGGAGGGGTTATTTTGGGATTAATGTGTTTTCTGTGAACACGGCCACATATTTTTTTTTCCTGCCTTTTCACCCTTTTCTGCTCAAAAGCTTTGCTCTGTACTTATTTCCAGGTTAGCAGGAGTTTGATACCACTAAACGTTTGGAACAGTAAAGGTCGAGATTAAAACTTATCATTAATCACGGCCTGCAGGTGGGCCAAAGGAGGCAGCGTGATCAAGGAAGTTGCTGGAGACACCTATGAGGTCATCGTGGATCACTCCTTCTTCACCGAGGCCGTTTCCTGTGAGGTCACCAACCCTCTGGGCAGTACAAATATCAGCCGTAATGTGGATGTGTACTGTAAGTATTTTTTACCTTTTTCCTCCTCATACTTTGGCAAAAACATTTTAGCTAGTCTTCCCATAGAAGGCTAATTAACATGAAGATTGGCTTTTTGAAAAAGTCATTAGTTCTCAGCAGAAACTTCTAATTGCTGGTTTATTGCACTTAATTGATTTGGTTCAGGAGAATCGAATGGTGCATTTCTTGTCATCAAATGCAAAGTTTTACTCCTTTGTGGCGGTGGTTCTCCGCTGACCGCACCTCTCTGGGACTCCTGCAGTTGGACCTCGGATGGCGGCAGAGCCTCAGTCCCTGCAGGTGGACCTCGGATCCGATGCCGTCTTCAACTGCGCCTGGACGGGAAACCCGTCACTCACTATCGTGTGGATGAAAAGGGGGTCTGGAGTGGTGAGTATTTGTTGCAGTAAACGATTCTGTGATTTCAGTAAACAGTAAAAAATCTTTTTTATTGGTCTGGAATCAGTTCTGAATTGGAATCCTTTTCTACCTTGCAGAAACAGCTCAGTAGTTTTCACCCCACTAAGACTTGATCATTAGGTGAAGAGCTGTAATAGATGTGACATCTCCAAAAGAGGACCTTTAAATTCTACATAGATTACTTATTACATGTTGGACAATCTTACATCTTTCACACAGTCTTACTACACAACCAGCAACTTTCACACCCGAATCCTGACACTCGTAACAGGGCAGCACTGCGCTGCGAATTTTCAAACCACTCTCACTGACAGCGTGATGATGTTCGGCCAGGTAGACCTGGGAGAGAGGAAAGAGCTCTTCAGGAAAGAGAGTAGTCAAGGCTGGTCCCAGATCAGCTCTGAAGGCCTACCTTTTATGCGGAACAGTCTTTAATGTACATCAATTACTCTCCCTAGCCCTCTTCTCTCCCCTTTTGCATATATTAAAGAAACTGATGTTCAAAAAGCTCACTTCATCTAGTCTCAAAGAAGACCTGGCTAATGACAAAAAGCCTTTGTCTTCTCATTCCGTTTCATCTATTCATTTTTGTCATTAATGAATAGATGATTATCATTATTATTTTATCATTAACTCCCACACCAATCCTTAGAAAGCTTTTCGTTTTTATTACATCCCCCGGTCCATAATATAACTCTTTCTAGGAAATGACCTCTAATTTGTTGACTAATGCACATCATCATGCATGTGGAAAATTCCACGCTGATGTGTAGGACACTGATGTGTAGGACACTGCCAGACTCATTTTAGACCTCAAACCTGCTCTGTTTATGGACCCACTGTATCAATGGGTCCACTCTATCCACACTCACTCTGTACACTGTACTCTGTCCACACCCACTCTGTCCACGCCCGCTCTGTCCACGCCCGCTCTGTCCACGGCCACTCTGTCCACGCCCGCTCTGTCCACACCCACTCTGTCCACGCCCGCTCTGTCCACACCCACTCTGTCCACGCCTGCTCTGTCCACGCCCACTCTACAGGTCCACTCTGTCACCTGCGTCTGATGGGGTCCAATCCATGAAACTCTGAACATG
>JAOXYF010000027.1:8757986-8768962 GCA_028565775.1 Sternarchorhynchus goeldii | reverse complement strand
ATATATAAAAATAAAAATCATCACACACACACACACACACACACACACACACACACACGGAGTGTTGATGAGTAATATTGTGTGAAAGGACTGGTTTACAGTGTCAAACCTGGCAAGTCTTGGTTTCTTTGAACCTGAGAATCACTTCGACATTGGCAGGCTTTGGCTCACAGGTCTTGACACTGTACACATGAAATAATGAATCTCAGAAGCTCTCCAGTCACATTGCAAATGAATCTCAGAGGCTCTCCAGCCACAGTGTAAATGAATCTCAGAATTGTTCCAGCCACAGTATAAATGAATCTCAGAATCTCTCTAGCCACAGTGTAAATGAATCTCAGAATTGTTCCAGCCACAGTGTAAATGAATCTCAGAATTGTTCCAGCCACAGTGTAAATGAATCTCTAGAATCTCTCTAGTAAATTCTACAAGCTTTTTTTGCAGCCTGTTTTTTCCCTTTCCACAAATCAATATTTCATTAGTCTTTCAATAACATGCATCCATTGCAAAAATGGTGTATACACTGAAAGAGTGTATACACTGAAATGGTGTAATACACTGAAATGGTGTATACACTAAAGTGCAAAAAATCTGTATCTAGCAGTTATACCCAGTAATGCCGTGGAGTTGAAAGCCAAGGGTTTAACCATTGTCTTCACACAGTGGCCCTCTGTGTCCATAAACAAATCTGAATAAAATGTGTTTTCCCTGTAATGGTCTGTGATCCTATGCTGCGTTTGCTCTGTATATTTGGGAAAGAAAAAAAAATGAAAATGATTGAAAAAAAAGTACCTGCTGGTTGGATTTGTTATCATCCTTGTAAGTGTGTGTGTGTGTGTGTGTGTGTGTTTTGGTTCTGAATGCACTAGCCTACGTGTGTGTGTGTGTGTTTGCATTCATGTCTTGATTAGTGTGCATAGTTTTATGGCTGATGGTATAGTTCATCTAAAGTTTTACACCAGCCATCTGTTAAATTTTAAAATTAAATTATGTTTAAGATGAAGTTGTGAGAGAGCAATGTACAGTAAAAAAAACAGGTGCACATCAAAGCATTTCCTCCCTCTTCCTCTCTTTCTCTTCCTCTCTCTCTCTCCCTCTCTCTCTCTCTCTCTCTCTCTCTCTCTCCCTCTCTCTCAGAGTAAAAGACTCCCTCCATAGACTGAAGGAGAAAAGCAGGTCAAAATTCAACATTATTTGTAGATGAGATGGATTGGAGTCCGATGTGAGATCTCTATATTGATCGACCGTCGCAGGGAACAAGAGAAAACACTTTTCAAAAGAGTATGGTTCAAAGGACTGCATCAGTTAGACGCTCGGCAGAGGTGTCCAGCTCTGCGCCTGCAGCTCCGCCCATTTATAGAATTTAGTTCCATTTCTAATCCACCTCCAGCTTTTGCTTTATTTTCTCACCCACATCTCCCTGCTGGAGCAAAAAGGAATCAGACGAGACATGAGACCGAGCTCAAAGTAGGACGCTGGATGTGTCACATGCTTTCAACCTGCAGTACAGTGGGAGGCAGTAATCATCAGAGCAGAGCCACTGTGTGTCATGTCTGGGGGTTTAGTTGGTGCTGCTCATATAAGAAACTTAAATGCCGTTCATTCAACATGATCTGATCACTGGCAACTGGTACGTACTGACATGACCCAACCCCTAGGAAATGTTACCAGTGGTTGAGATGGTTATTCACTCCTTTCCTTGTTGTACATATAATCTCTTGCTTGCTGCCTGTATGTTAGATTAACCCCTGTCTAGTTCTACTCACTAAAAGTCTTCATTTGTAACAGCAGACAAATCCCCATCCAATTGTCTTCATACAAAGACCAGCTCATATTACAACTAATTAGAGTTCGATGTTAGAATTGCCAAATCTTATTTAAGGATCACTTTGAAATTATGAAATCCATGTAGAGGAGCATTCGCAGATATGGAGAGTGTATTGTTCCTCTAACATGTCAAATGTGTAAGGCTTCCTCTCGTTTATATTACACATGGCTAGATAGTGGTTTAATGAGAATTAGATGCGAAGATTATGTGCCGTTCTGCACAGGAGATGAGAGTCGATTCTCTGCTCTGCTTACGAACAAGTGCAGACGGCTCTGAACAACCCTCGCAGCCTCCCGTGAGCCGCCCCGGACTCGTCTGGGTTCTCTGCGGCTTCTCTGTCTGAAGGGCACGGTTAGCCTTCACAGCCATCCAGCCCTTCTGGCAGGACGAGCCCTGGGCCAGGGTGGCGCTTGCACAAACGGGCAGAGCTGTCGGAGCTCATGGGTGCTCTGACCCAGTTCTCTAGCTGAAGTGATCAATAACAGAAGCTGAGCTGAAAACAGATTCATGCATCTTACACTCATGGACTGGAGAAATAGCAGACGCGAATGCTAACTGTTTGTGTATACATTGCTTGCATATATGGTATATTCTTACAGATTGGCTGGAATAGAGGCAGTGCACATCCAACTGCTGTCAGGATTACAGGAGTAGAGGGGTTTGTGTTTTTTTGTTTTTTTGCATTGTCAAACTCTCCTGAGCTTGCCGGCATCCCGTCTCATTATCCCTCCCTCCACAGACCTCCAGCATCTCCTCGGCTGCAGCGCTGGGCTCCAAATGAATCACAAACGATCATGCATTCCCCCAAATGAGATGTTCATCCGCTGTGGGGTTTTTTGTTTTTTTTTGGTTGTTGCCTCTGTGTTGTGAATTACCTTGCCTGATAATTGGATTTAAAATCCAATTTGACAAAAAGCGCAAAATTGGAGCGGATGGCGTTTGAAGCACTGAAGCACTCCATTAGAGAATTATCTACAGGCGCCTATTAGAGGGGGAGAGAGATAGAAGTACCGCTTTACTGTTCATGAATAGGAAGGTTTTTTGACAGTTTCCTCATGCAACAATTCAGATTTATTTTCTTGCACATGGTAATTTTTTAGAGCCCTTAACCAAACTGATTGTTAGGAGGCAGGACTACCTGTGGATCCCACTGATAACCCACACACACACCTCCCATCCACCCACGGCCCTGCAGCGGCTGGGTTGGAGCTTGTGCCCCATCCAGTCGCCGTGGGGAGAGGGGTAAGACATCTAATCAACTCCCTGGCATGGCTGTGGGGAGGGAGGCAGGTGCCGGGTGAAACCCCCAAACTGCTCCAGGTTCACGCTCCCCCCGTCAATCTTCTGCCATGGTTGGGGAGGTGGTAATGCTTCAGGCCCATGAAATACCCCCCTTTTCCCTGCCATTCATTTAGAGGCAGCTGTTTCAGCAAAACCACTAACCAGGTAAACAGCTGTCTTCTTCTAAGTGATGAATTTCTAAATTAAAGCTCCTGCTGGTGGAATTATGCAAGAACGTAGGCTGGTTAGCAGTCTATGGTCTCAGGGGCCTGGAGGTGGCGCCATTGTTTTTCTCCACCATGATGAATCGCTCTCTACAAGGTCTGAGTTCAGCCCAGCAGGTGGAGTCAACTCGAACATATTCAAAGATTTCTCACATTAGACTACCCCGCATTTGAACATGCACTCTAAACTCTCGCCTCTGCACCAGATGGAGCTAGGGTTTAGCTTTCACAACTGATTTATTGGCCATTCCCACTCCAGCCACCCTCCCCCACCCAGAATTGAAAGCTGGAGAACAGATTAATAAATCCACCATCTTGATTCGAGCCGGTCTGCCGTCTGATCCTGTGAAGAACCTTAAATAGGTTATTGATCTGATGACCTTGCTTTGGTTTAAGGTTCTTCTCCTGCATTTGTACTTGTGATGTTAGCTTAACCTGTGTTATAGACAACAGTGGAATTGATCAAACATTAGCCACCCGTATTAGACTGTTAATGACCTGGCTGTGTTTGTCCACGCTCTAGGACGGACGGGAACACACGGAGAGCGCCTGTCTGGGATCTGGAACGCACAATCCGGCCGTTACAACGAGATCCATCCGGGGGATTAAGCCCCACCATCATAACCATTTCTCAGAGTTGGGAGGTGAACAATTCCATTCTGCTCTGAGTCATTACCAAATTGATTCAGGGGATGTTTTAAACAACATAATAACGCATTGTCCTAGTGCCTGAAATTAGAAGATCAAATTAAATCAATATTGAGCTTTCTGGAGTAGAAAAGAAGCTAAACAAAAGGAATAGTAATTCAGAAGGGAGGGAGGCGTTTCTGCAGATATTTCTCTTAATTACATTTTCAGTCATATGTCGCAGGACTGACAGGACAGCGATGAAAAGCTCGACATAAACTTTACATTCTCTGGAGGCAGAAGGTTTGATCCACTTAATCAACCGATGTGACAAAAGCATCTCCACAATTAAATGTCTTCGCAATTTACTGACTGTGTATCGACATTTCGCAAGTGGTGTTTTGGGACGGTGTGCGGTTCACACAGACGTGTCTCATGACCAGGCTCACGAGACACACGTGGGCGCATGCACAGCTGATATCATTTCCTAATTACATTTGCATTTACCCAAAAGGTTGCGTTCGGAAAACCTCCTAGAATAGGCTGCCTTGTTCAAATTGCTCTTTTTCACTTGGAGAGCAGTTCAGTGGCATTTCGCCTGGTGTGTGTGTGTGTAGCAAGCAGATCATTTCAGAGTTGCATTTTCTCGCCAAACGTATAAAATTGTGTCGCTGTGGATTTTTCTGTTGACTCTGAGGTATCTTAAGCTTTCTGAGTCCTTACAGTCTGAGGATAAAAATCAACGAGTTGTTATTGGCCAAACATTGTTCTATTCCCCTTTGCTATACAAATTTGCTGAGCACACAGTTGAAACACCACTGTCAGGATTGTTCATGCTGAAGGCTGGTGGTTCTCGCAAGGACCCAAGTATGGTCGAATCGAGAGAATTTTATACTGTTGAGTAAAATGACAGCCTTGGCATGTGATTGGCGTGCGAGCGTGAACCATGACAGGGCAATCGCCATGACAGCTGTGCCCAGAGGAGTGGAAGACGCACTGATTGGTCCTCGGCTCTACTGCCGTACCAGGACCACAACACGGTTCTGACCCAGTCACTGCTAATTATCCGCCTCGGTCAAACAAACGTCGCAAGACTGTTTGTTTGCGTGGCTGTGTGTTTGTTCACGTGTGTGTTCTGGCACGTGTGTGTGTGTGTGTGTGTGTTTGTGCATGCATCCGTGTGTCTGTACATTTATGTGCATGTTTTGTCATGCGGGACAAAGGCTGGAAACATGCAGAGTCCATGATGCCCTGGTGGAAGAGAATTACTTGTTAGTGTTTGTGCTGGTTCCTTGAGTACTGGACATCGAGAGAGTGTCGGTCAAATAAGAACAATGGCTCATGAACTGCAGATTAAACACACATTAATATCCAGAGTATAATTCCAAACATTTCACTCTGATGCCTTTACACACGGGCAAATGTAGGCCAATACAATTACATATGAAACCTTTCAAACCCATTATAAATGGTGGAAACCCATTATAAATGGTGGAAACCCAAACCCAGTCACCCACAACTCATGAGCTCCATACACTCTACTGTTGGGACTGAAGAAGCCAGATTTAGAAATGGGTCACAGTATGCATAGCTGATGTGGGTCGCCCTGACGACAGAGAGACGGTGAGCATGTGTGGTGTGTCATCGTGTCAAGTCAGGCCACGACCCCCCACCCAACACCACCACCACCACCCTCGGTGGTGGCAGACGAGACCAGCCTGCCCACACAGCCTTCTTCTGCGCAGCTGTCAGAGTTACACTGAGTCACACTGGCAGCTCCTAGGCCCACCAGACTCAACCACACCAAGCGGGGAGAGAAAGAAGAAGCAGGTGTAGGGGGTGGGGGTTGTAGAGGGATCGGTGGCGGGTGAGAATGGGTCGCAGACATGAAGAACACCGCCAGACTCTCGCCATGAGAACCTTTGCTTGATGACTCGTTCAGAGGGAGTTAAAGGGCATCAGGGATGCCAGGGGTCGTGCCCCACAAAGGCCAGACACGACGCACAATAATGCCTTAATTGCACCTCAGCCAAACACTATTGAGCTGCGGACAGAAGGGCAGAGGAGGCATGGCTAATTTGGCGGTCAGGACAGCTTGAGTCTAGAATCTATGAGTCACACTTGACAAACAAAGAATCCCTTTGAACAGGCTCCAGAACTAAAGCGGAACTACATTTCCCCATCTGCACATCGAACAGTGGAGTTTGCTGAACGCGATTCTGTATCCAGATGAGATGTGCATTTGGAAACTACATGGCTGTGGTTAAAGAGGACTTATTGACGGCTCTCCTCGTCGGTTCTGACTCTCGGTGAGCATAAGAACAGTCAAAACTCAGTGAAGTTGCAGTGTTGCCCTGTTGATGTCAAAGTATCTGATGTATCGACATAGTCACTTCAGGTCTGTGAAGAGCTGTCACATGCAGACTAAACTCTGATGTGACTTTGCTAGTATTACATTTGTTTCCGTTCCTCACCATTGATGCGCCATTACTGCCCTCCTGTGGCTTCATAGGGTATTGAAATTCCCTCTGCAACGCGTGCAAATTATTTGAATGTTCTTCCCTTTTTATACCAAAGCAAAATTAAGAATCGTTGTTACCTAAAACAATTGAGAGGTTTTGCTAAGCATTCGGTGAAGTTGTGCTTTAAAAGGAACTTTGACTCTCCAGTGTGGAAAACGAAACATAAGTGATATCGTTTTAGTGTTTTCATAAAATTATTTTTTGTATTTTTCTAACAATCATTTAGAGAACCGTTACATGCACCATTTTTGACATCATCAGGTAATATTGACGTACTTCACACCAGTTTAACCTTTTGCTAGGGGAAATCGGGGATCGATTAGCATATTCAAATGAGTGTGCCAGCATCTGTTTTGCGAATGTTGGGGCTGGAAGCATATACCTGAAAACCGAAGACTAACCGAAATCACCCTTCATATACAATAACGATAATTAATCAGACGTTGCATACGATAAATGTATGTACCGCTACATGAAATAAGAGTTGTAGCATCCTTTAAAATAAAGGTTCGCTTTGAACAGCATTAACTTATGGCACTTAAGTGTTGAGGTGGCCTAATGACTTGCTGCGAGCCGTTGAGGTAAAATTCAGTGTCGCACTTTGTTTAATGTAAGGAAAATGGTGGTTGTACTGTTCCAAAAACAGAATATGTAAAGATCATATGCCGACTGAAATCGCCCGAGCGCCTGCCAAGAAGCTGCTGAAAGAGAGCGCGAGGGAATGGGTATCGAGAATAGAATGTTTTGACTTCAGACAAAATGCGGAAAAAGTTTTCTTATGAAACGGATCATAGGCAGTTAGCTGCAGACAAAACGAAACGCAGAGCAGTCAGACCGAATGAAAGAGGACGTTTTAACACTTATGCCAGGAACACAGCTTTCTTCAATATAAGTAGCCTACATAAATATCGCCTGGTGCAAGCGTGTGCCCTTGTAGCGCGTGCGGCAGAATTCGAGCAGCAATCCCACGTGTGCACGCTCTTCTTTCCCTATACCATCAGAACCTTCTGACCTGTGCCGAACTAGTCGTGATGGGAAGTCTTAAAGTACTCCGGAAGCGGAGGAGCTGCCTGTCCAGACCGGGCTTACCCAGTGATTGAGTCATGTTTCGGTCGGCATATGAAAATTGTGGAAAGTATATTTTGGAATCTTTTCGTCAATTAGGGTTGCAAGCGTGTGGGGTTAAGCTGCACCGGAATCAACCTACTTATCATTGCGACTCTTAATGAAATCGCAAGACTGCCCCCCCATACACCCACCCACCCACACACACACACACACACACACACTTTAAAGACTGTTTTGAAATACATGAGCATTATGGGAAGGTTTGGTAGCTAGGTCGCTAGTTAACGCAGCTGTTTCAGTCGTTAACGAGGCTGCAAATGGCTGCACCCACCAATGAGCACTAGACTGGATTAATCCGGTGTTACGGACACGAACAGAAAAAACACAAGTACGGATCTCTACACATGAAACAAACCATAAAAATGAAAAGGAAAAAAAAGTTTAGACTGGCTTCCATGCAATATCCTGTATTTCTCCATGTACCTGTATGTTTTTCATATGTACAGTACTGAACACCAGCAATGCTTTCACACAAACAATCACATCCATCTGGGCAGATAAATCAGGATTACAAGCAGCCCGTGAATCTAAATAGCCCTTCCTCATATTTTAACATGCCTGTGTTCATGAGCACGCAGGATTCATGAATGTGTTGATACGAACAACCATGATGCAATCTCTTTTGTTATTATGTCTCATGACTTACCATTCTGTCCTTCTCTTGCTCACCCACTCTCTCTGATTCATTCTCTTGATCACTTCCATTTCTCTCTCTCTCTCTCTCTCTCTCTCTCTCTCTCTCTCTCTCTCTCTCTCTCACACACACACACACACACACACACACACAGTGAGTTTCATTGTACTTTTGAACAACACAAAAATGTAGTTCTGTGAGAGGAAAAATCCAATATCTCACAAGTGAGTCTATCAGAGTCCAGACTAGTGGCTAATTTAATCCTAAGTAGAGAGAGGGGACTGAGAAAGGTGCAGGAGGGAAGTGAAAACACCCAGAACTCTACAGAGTCAGAGGACTCTGATCACTCAGAGCAAAAAGGAATAGAAGAAAAAGCAAGGGTAAGAGAAAGAGAGAGAGAGAAAGTGATAGAGAGAGGGAGAAAGGTTAATACTGAGGGACACTCAGGGGGTTGTGAAGGGAAGGCTGAGAGAAAGAAAGTGTGTGGGGGGAGGTTGTGCACATGTGTGTGTGTGTGTGTGTGCCCGTGTGTGTGTGTGTGTGTGTGCACGTGTGTGTGTGTGTGCACATATGTGTGTGTGTGTGTGTGCACATGTGTGCATGCACGTGTGTGTGTGTGTGCAGAACAGAAAACAGTTCTCTGTTGACCTTCTTCCCAGCTTTTGCTTTGCGTGACAGTGGTTTTTCATTGTAAAACCGACCTGATTAAGTGTGGCTCTGTTGAGAAGTTTGACACAGGCGGTTCTGAAAGCAGACAAAGATTTCCAACCTGGTGTTTAGAAATGTGGAGATCCAGTCCCAGCTGTGCTACACGCCATTCGGCGACCTGTACTGCAAAGCTGTAATTAGTTCTGACCTTCCGGCTTTGTGCTTGTATGCAGGAAAACTCTCTCTCTCTCTCTTTCACTCACTCACTTTCTCTCTCTCTCTCTTTCCTCTCTCCTCCAACACTACATGGCCTCAAAGCACCAACTCTACCTGCAGAATCACCATCACAAGCTTGGTGGGAGACACCTGACAGAGATGGAGTAATTGACACCCGTGGAAAAGCCACCAGCGGTAGCTGAACCTCCCACCAGGACCGGAACACTCTGACCTCCCACCAGGACCGAAATGCTCTGACATTGTGAAACGCATCTAGCAGAGACATGCCACATATCTCTGTATACAGATACACCCCATGGGCCACTTCAGACCCGTGCCGTTGAGAAGACGGCAGGATGCCTTTTGGAGCAGATGTGCACTGCATAAAGAAAATATCAAATTTGGCTTGATATATTAGTGGAAGAATTCGTGTTAACAGTTCATTCATTTCATGGCATTTTCTCTTAGTTCACTGCCAACTCAAAGAGTTGACAAAAATGTCAGAAATACGCTGTCATTTAGATGTGATTTCTATATATGCACAAGCTCAATATATATTCCCCATAGTTTATGCAGCTGTAATTTGAATGCTATTCATAAGAGATGCTATTCATATCTTCCCGGTGCAGAAGGGAGAGGCAGAATGGCGAAGCTTGTTTGGATGATTGTGTGCAGGTGAGAAGAGCAACATCTCGCAATAATAGTGGAACGTTCCGGAAAGCTCCACCTAGCTGGCTGGCCGTTGTAGCGTTTCTGGAATGTAGATCAGTAGAGTCGTGGCATGTCTGTCTGGGATAGTAAACCGGGGGGCAGGTTGTGTAATTAAAGTGACACTTGTGTGTAATGAAGATTTCTGCCCCCCCCCCCCCCCCAAAAAAAACTGGGAGTGTCACCACAAAGAGTTGTACCTCTGGATGAACTTTCCCTAGTTTGGACAACGAACTCCTACATGATCTGTTTTATTATTGAGAATACTGACATCTTTAGTGCTATGTTACTTTACATCTCCACTAAAATAATGAGAGTGGATGCTCCTACATTTCCAACCTGTGGGGTCAGTAATTTATTCTGCCCTAATACACTGAGAACCTTCCATGGGAACTTTGACAATTTAGCCTTGAGTTTTGAATATTAGAGTTAAGCTATGCAAAATAGTGCATAATCATGACTAACAGATGAAATATGAATATTTATGTTTGCATATTTATGAGTAAAAACAGAAAGTATGGAGAAATTCACTTTATATGTTTTAGCTCGATGAGTTACAATGAAAAGTAAAAAAAAACACATGAACCATCTAGGGACAGAAAAGTCCAGCTATCTGAAGATGCTGCAGTGTCAGTCTCTAGCTCAACGCTACTGGCTAACCTTACACAGGAATAAATTTATTACAGTGCCACATGTATGGTGTACATTCAGAATGTACTTATGAATGGTGTTTAATTTTGTGTTATCTTCAAATGAACACATCCAATGCAAATCAGATATTATATGAAGCAAAACAAATCCTTTGGGTTGAATTTTGGGTCAGTAACTCTTTTCCATAGCCACTATTACAGTGTAACTATACAATTAGTTACAGTGTAACATAGTAACAGTGTAACAACATTCATGTAATGTGAAGTGTTACCTTAACACGGTTTAACACGGAGTTGTTCCTCAGACTAATGCTACACTATCAGTGAACACACTGTAATTAGGGTGGATCCCTTGTATGTACATTTTTCTAGCCTGTTTCTTAACAAGATATTTAGCAGTGATATAACAGAGAGTTAAGTGATAGAGTAATTCATATAACAGAGAGTTAAGTGATAGAGTAATTCATATAACAGAGAGTTAAGTGATAGAGTAATTCATATAACAGAGAG
>JAOXYF010000027.1:8738202-8754436 GCA_028565775.1 Sternarchorhynchus goeldii | reverse complement strand
CAGGCTGTATGTAGATGATAGTGTCTGATATGCAGAATGTATATAGATGAGGTTGAAGAATATATGGTGATATCTGGTATTTGTATGGACGTTTCATATATTATACAGATTACAGATATGCCAACAACAGTTGTGGGAGGGGTTATCATGTGTTTACATTGTACGTTTATAGGCTGTTAGGAAAAGGGTTATTTCTTTACTCTGTAATGCAGCATGTTATTCTAATATTCTATTCTAGTGTCCCGTGAGAAGGTTTACTCAGTGACTGATCTTTAGTAGGTGTTCTGATTACCAATTAGATATATTTTTTTCTTAGAGAGAGTGATTAGTTTTAGGTGTCCGTGTTTATTGGGAGGTCAAGTTGTGTTCGATTTCTGAGCAAGCATAAGGATACCGATGGTGTTCACTTTGTTTATACACAGGTTTATGTCAGTGTAATCAGGGGCAATGGGTTGGAGTGACCAAGTGAAACTTCATGCTTCCAAAGCTGCCAAGCTGTCATCTGTCCTGATTCTCCTGGGCCTTTCGGCAGCCTTTGATATGGTAAACCACAAGATCCTCCTCTCTGTTCTCTCCGACCTCGATGTGATTGGCTCTGCATGGAAACTGTTCCAATCCTACCTGGAGTGTAACATGGAGAGGATCCACGCTCCACCAGTGTCCCCCAGAGCTCAGTGCTAGGCCCTTTTCTCTTTTCTTTGCATACTTACTCCCTTGGTGATGTAATATCTTCTTCTACCACTGCTATGCTGGTGATACCCAGCTAATTCTTTCCTTCGCACATTCTGACACTCCGGTTTCCAGTCTTATACACTATATTGCCAAAAGTATTTGCTCACCTTCCTTGACTCACATATGACATTTAGTTTTTCCTGTTCAAAAGTATATACACAAAGTAGAAATGTATGCACACATCAAAGTAGAGTTGTTAGAGAAGTTCAGAGGAATAAAACATGGAATCCATTTCTTTTAGCTGTTGTGCAGAAAGTTTTAGAGAAACGCTGTCACCCCCAACCATGTCTCTAGCACATGTTGAGAGGACACAGCCAGCCAGTTCTGTTGCACTGGACAGGCAATAAGTACATGGAAGGAAGAAGGATGAGGCATGTGTGGTGGGGAAGGGGGGTGTATCAGTGTTACAGCAGTAATCTGTCGTTACTATGTTTGTTTGTGGGGAGTATCAGTGTAACAGCAGTAATCTCTCGTTACTATGTTTGTTTGTGGGGAGTATCAGTGTAACAGCAGTAATCTGTCGTTACTGTGTTTGTTTGTGGGGGTGTATCAGTGTAACAGCAGTAATCTCTCGTTACTATGTTTGTTTGTGGGGAGTATCAGTGTAACAGCAGTAATCTCTCAATACTATGTGTGTTTGGGGGGGTTATCAGAGTAATAGCAGTAATCTCTCACTACTGTGGCATGATGTCTGCCTCAAGCAATCCCAGTATTGGCCCCGACACCTGTCTCCATGGATGTCTGCGAAGGGCTGTCAAAGAATGAGTCAGTCCCTGCAGAAACAGGGAAGGCCAGGAATCTGAGCCTCATCATCAGAGGTGCCGACCCGTTTAAAGCACGTTCAACAGCAATGCCTTGGAAGTGTTCCTCATGCTCACAGATGGGCATTCCTCTCCACAGCCTGGCATTTCATACCCAGAGTTACATGCATGGTGGCATCCTAACATGTTCAAGTACGGCTCTGCAACAAAAAGTCCATTATCCCACAGAGAAGGGACTGTGCCACTCAATAAAAAAAAGTCACCAATTTGTAAAATCATTAACTTCATTTGATTACATTAACTACTCATTTCACTGTTTTGCTTTCTTGAAATAACCACAGTTCCCATCTATCACAGTCCTGTTGTATATTAACGCTCTAGCGTTTTCATAAAAGAAGTGCGCACGGCCAAATCTATTCTAAACGTTCAGTGGCGCATGGTGAGGGGGCCTACAGTGAAGAACACTCACGCAGCTCAGATTCCTTTTGCCTGACAACCCCCCCAAATGCTGATGATAAAACATACCATTTGTGCCTCTGGTTCTATGCAATTAGCATGAATAAAGAGACAGAGAGAGGAACAAAGACAGAAACAGAGAGGCAGAGAGATAGTGGCAATTTGCTCACTGTAAGCCCTCTCACGAATTGCTCAGGCACTGTAATCAGTCTCTGGACACCAGACGAGAGTGTCGTGAATGACCTCAGACCAGTGAGCACATCATCGTAGCTTTCGAACACTGTTTGTCATTAACTCGGACAACCCAGTAACATTCTGTTCACACCGTCATCGCGACACTCCGCCGTGTGGCGTCCTGCGAGAAACGAATCACGGGAACGTCGTCATGGTGATACAGGACAGCCGAACCGAAAGCCTGGAAGCAGAAGGGGGCGGGGCCTATGCTACCGAATAGAGCGTCTCGATCCGTAAGTGATGGCCAAAATGGGGGTGTTGTGATTTTGATGTGAAGTACGAATAACAAACAGCACAAAAGAAAGGATCAAATCAAACAGGAGCTGGACTGGGCTTTTCTATGCAACAATGAACTCCAACAATATAGTCTTATATTAACTTTGCAAGAAGGGCACTCGATGATATAATTGAATGAATAATTCAAGACTCTCTTTGGGATTGTGAAAAGATGTTGCGAACTCGCTACTTTCAGTCCTCTGCAGCATCTTCCCACAATGCAATTCTAGCTGCTGACCTTTTCCATGGACTCACATATCAAATGGGAATTTGCAGCTCTGTTTTTACAGGATGGGTTTTTTAGTTTGCTCTGTGTGTATGTGTGTGTGTGTGTGTGCATCTGAAACCACTTTCTGACTGCACGTCTGCTGAGCTTCTTGCCTGTAAGTTAGCAGGATAAGATATTAAGAGCAAAAATAACCACTTGGGGGGTTTTTTATGGTCAATTCTTTGAGGTTTTGCTCAGCTTTTACTTTCAGAAGAAAAATGAAACCATATGAAATATTTGACACTTACACACATAAAAACAGCCCCAAAAATTAGAGAGGCCAGACAGGGAGCCTTTTCCCTCTCTGATCCTCAGGGTGTGTAGAAGCACCACTACCAGAGGGGACGAGAGTCAGGGAGTCCCCAGCGCACAGAATCCCCCCCTCCACCTGCTTCTTCATGGAGGCGTGATAGGATGCACCACGCATGTGCAACGCCTGGTGAGCGCTAGGGCTCCTCTCCTGATCTGCTCTCTCTCGCTGGGCGAAGGGCACTCCCACCCTCACTCCACCCCGGCCTTAACTGGACGGCTGGGCTGAGGGCGGTCCCAGTGTTTTAGGCTTTGCCTTAGATGTTTCAGTCTGTGCAGACATCAGTAAACACAAGGGACACTATGTTATGCTCACTGGAACTGGTTTAAAAGGGCCTCTTTGGTATCAGTGGGGAAGTGTATAAAAAAAATAGGTTTGTTTAATGTAGCCTGACGTTTGAGTGTATGTTATATGAAAACGTAGCTCTAAACAAGCCTGTGGGGATTCCTACTGTCTGAACAGCAGCTGATAATACAGTTTCATCCCAGTTTTATGTAGCTTTGTCTCTTTTGTAAAAATACATAAAAAATCATTTAGTTTTTTATTCCTTCCTTCATTTATTTCTGTTAAAGTTTACCCAGTCCAGACTAGTACTAGATGTCTCTGCTTCTTCAAACCTCCTGCCTTCTTTTCTCTCCACGCCTCTCCTCCTGCATGTAAATTAGTCAGCATGTCAAAACGTTCTCTCAAAAAGGTCCACTCCACTCTCCCTCTGGCTCGCGCTCTCTCTCTCTCTCTCTCTCTCTCTCTGTCTCTCTCTCTCTCGTTCTCTCTCTCTCTCTCTCTCTGTCTCGTTCCCTCTCTCTCTCTCTCTCTCTCTCTCGTTCTCTCTCTCTCTCTCTCTCTGTCTCGTTCCCTCTCTCTCTCTCTCTCTCTGTCTCGTTCCCTCTCTCTCTCTCTCTCTCTCTCTCTCTAGTAGAAAGTCAGCAGGCAGGACTTCAGTGCCCTCTCTTGGAGCTACCAAATAAAAGACAGAAAGAAAGAAAGAAGCTGGTGAGCCTGGGAAATGGAAAACAGCATGGGATGGGGAAGAAGGATGAAAGTGAAGTATCTGGTACTCACATTTCCCCACATGTGTGGAGTATACGAGCTCTAAGCTATTAACAGTTCTTAGTCTTGGTCTTAATCACATCTCCGAGTTTTGGTTACGTGACTGACCGTGTCAGGCAGGCATACAGTGACAGCTGAAGCGTGGTCATAACTCCAATCTCAATCGGCACTTGGACATCAAAAGCGACTTCCCACTCAGTCGATGGGCTCCATCTGACAACCATGAGGATGAACATCATGGACCTCTGTACATAAAACCTCAAATAGTGCTGAAAGGGAGGGAAAAAGCAATATTTGGCGGCTGCCCCAACCGGCACTCCGGGCTTAACTACAGCCTGTTCATACTCATCATCTTCCTCATCCGGCTGTGTGGGATGACTCACTCCAGCCTGGGATTCTTCCTCCTGACTCTTTGTACCAGCTCGACGCACTGGCACGATCCTCCGCTGGAGCACTGAATGGCTTTTTTCTCATATATCCCCCTTACTCTGTCAGTCACACACTCTCATTCCACAAACTTCCCTCTGAACATTCTAGTATATCAGTATAATCTCTCTCTCCTTTGCTACTTTGACCTCACTCCCTTTTGCTCAATCTTCATTTGCACTCTCTCTCTCTCTCTCTCTATCTCTCTCCCTCTCTCTCTCCCTCTCTCTCTCTCTCTCTCTCAGCTCTGGGTATGAAAGGCTTCAGAGCAGAGTGGCCCGAGAGCAGATGGCAGTCTGTCATAACTGTGTCTCTAAGCTTGGCACTTCACTCTGAGAGAAGAGTCCGGAAGCAGGAGCAAAGCTTCCACGCCCATCCATTCTGCCACTCAGTCACATTTTAAGAGACTGCAAAACACACAGATGCACCTTTGACTCTTAAAGGGTGGTGGCTGAAAGTGAAATATCTAAATGCCTGCAATAAGAGACTGTAGAACGCTTCAATCAGCCAGCCAAGCAGTGGATGAGCTGGTGAAGAACAGCTTTAGAATGGGCTGTGAAAGTGTGTGTGTGTGTCCCTACTTGTGAGGGAGTGAGTAAACCAGAAAGACAGAGAAAGACAAAAAAAATAGAAAGAAAAAAGAGAGAGATAGAAACACACTGCACATTAGCAATAAACAATCAGGGCCCCATTTCCAAAATTGTCATAGTGTTAAGATCGTCTTAAACGAGAAAGAGAGTGTTTGGTATAAAGATGATTTTTGTTTTTGGATGTTATTGGGGAACCCAACCCATGTCCTGTACTCCTGAAGGTGGGCTGGAGAAGCCAAATTAGGCCATTTTATGGTGCCAGTGCCTCTCTGAGGGCACTTCATAACTCCCATGATCCTACTCCTCTCCGGGGTCTTATCTTTTTAATTTTCTCCACGTGAGGTCAGAGCCCAAGGGGTCCCAGGAGGCAAACAGCCAGTGAAGAAGGTTCTCTCCTGCCAGTCGCTCTGGGAGAGAAGCGGAGAGCGGACCTCCCTGAGGACAGCGGCGGCCAAGGCAGCGTCCTCGATGCGGTGTTCCACGCACTTCTGAAGCTTGGAGCGGATTCAGTTTAATGGGAAATAAAGCGGCAAGCGTCCAAAAGAAAGGGGTGGGTGGCGCGGAACGCGGAGGGGTTTAGCGGCCGGGGAGCTTCTGTCTGCTGCTTCCCCCACAGCACCTTTTCACTTCCACTCTTAAGCGATGTTTAGGTCGGGAAGACGGGCAGGCAGAGCTGATCAAAGCTCAGCTTTCTTTTGAAGTCTAAACGATCTAAAAACAAAAGTCTAAGTAAACAAACAAAACAAAGGGGGGTGGGGCCCTCAGAACCAGGCTTTCTTCCATTTGAAGCACTTTCTATCTGCAAAAGCCATTTTGTAGAATGATCACAGGCCATCAACTTGTCTGAATGCAATGCTAAAACCAAAACAATGATTTTAGCATTACATTGTTACCTACCCTCTAAGTATGCATCTATAGATACAGAATGACAGACAGACACAACACTTCTTCATCCATGATGCAGTTCCCAACCACCTACCAGACTTGGTCTCTGTGCTTCAAATACAGATCGTGGACTCAAAGAAACTTGCCATCCTTGAAATCAGTGCGAAATCCAGATTGGCTTTCAAGAAATGTTTCTTCATGTGTCACCTTGATTTCGAGGTTATCGTACTGCCTGTACATGTAATGGCACTATAAGCATGATCCCCCCCTCCTACTTTTCCCAACACTATGTTCGTCCACAAGCCCTACAGTTGTCCAGAGAGGAATAGATCTCACGGCCATCTTTTCTGAGACAGGATAATCAATGGAAGCCTGTTGCTCTCGGTCATAGCCCCTCCCTCTAATCAACCTGTCAAGGAATCGCGAGTGTTTAATTCTGGTTGTCCGCGAACATGTTTGTATTGTTAATTCTTTTACAGCTTCGATATCTGAATTGGCACACTAGGCGCAATCAGCCGTCACGCAAATGCCATAATTTGAAAAAAAGCGCAAGAAATGAACCTTTTCAATAAGTGACGCGCAGCCCATTGTGTTGCTTAGGCTGAGGAAGCGGATCCAACTTGAGACGGGCGCATCGTAAAACAAAGCACGCCTCGTTTCGCAACAAATAACCGCTGTAATGCCGTATAGAAATCAACAAGTCCCGTCACATCCGACACGGCGGCAGCCTGCTGAAGTGTTTTGTTAAGGTTTTTTTGCATTCCTCGTGCTCCCTTTCTCGCGCGTCCTTTGTATGAGCTTGTCAGAGAACAGAGGGACCCGGGATGAATGGCGAATTTTGCACACGCGCAGCAGTTTTTTCAACCCGAGGCAAACACCACATTCTGGGAGAGGTCTTTCACTAATAAAGCACTAAGGCCTTTTTACACGCTTAAAAACCAACTATATCCAAGCGCCTTTTGAACAGTCTTAAGCAAATAAATGCTAGGGTTAAAGTCATTTTAACGGATTCGATGTATGTTTGCTCACGGTAAGCGCTTCTCTGTGATGAGCTATTTAAGATCGTGACAAAGAAAATGTAAGATGCATTGAATATGTAGTCTGATAATTAATCATTTGGTTTTTTAAACCACAGCAGATGTCTGATAATTCTCGTTAGTTCAGGCTTTTCGAGTGGTTCTGGTGTATGTACAATTACCCACCCTTTCCACTTCCACTTTTGCGTCACGTTTTTTTCCTTTAGCAGAAACAGCTGTGAGTCTTTCTACGCATCCACCTATTTGCCATGTCGCCATTTGATTAACGCTTCGCTTCAAACACAAAACTGGTCAAAACTCACTTGGGGCTTTTTTGTGGCTGTTGGAGAACGCTGATCCTTAATTCATCGAAATTTAGTTCAATTTAGATTGGGTGACAATCTCATTTGGGCGTGGAGTCCCATACTGGTTCACTCTCACATTAAAGGGGTCACATCAATAGGCTGTATTCATTACTAGTACGGAATACTTTATTTTATACTAAAATTAGTATCAATGACCTGGACACGTATCAGCTGCTCTATATTTACACGACTGAACTGTCTGTCGGAATATGGCTCTGATGCTGATGTGATTTCTTGGGCAATGAAATATCTAATTCTTACTGAAAACTGATTTTTGTTTTAGTAATTAGTTCATTTCATTTGTCGGGCCACAGCTGCCCAGTATACTAGTCACAGCCTGGTTTTTTTTTGTTTTTTTTTACCGTGACTGGTTTCAGAGATTTGTGTCCAGCCACTTGCCGTAGGCAACTTTAACAAACGGGTTTGAGATTTACGTCCCCTCAGAAAATACACAGTTCAGCATTTCTAACGTAACACTCGACATTCAAAATCCTCTTTGTGTTGCAGCTCATATATATGTGTGTACATCGTCATATACTAACATTGTAACATAAGACTGAACCTAGAGCGCATACATTAATCGTCCTGAAGGCCAGCTTGGCGACAGGGGCCCAACTCCAGTGATCATAGCACTCTCCATCAATGAGTAAAAAAATCTCCAGCACCCCATTACTTTCAATTACCACAGTCCTCCACGTGTTAATATATTATCCTAACACAACGCCCTGTTCGAAAACTCGGCCGCTTGGAGGCCTGTAACTCACAGCGGAAGGTCTTATAAGCCCACGTATCTACAGTGCCATCTACTGGTCGCACCGCGAACTACACCACAGGTTCATACTCAGTTTTGAACGACGTCCTACTCTGCAATTCTACTGCTTACCAGTACACAAGATTAAAGTAATGTTTCTAATAAGTATTTTATATATATATATATTTATACATTCTGTTAATTTACAGTGACTACAATTGCCTTTCTTATTTTCTATCAAATTTTCACCTGACACTCTCTCGCCTTCCTCACGCGCATCAAATCCATGTCGTCGGTCATCCAGCTGCTGGAGGGGTCTATAACGTTTCTGACAGCATCGTAATTTACTCGCCTGTGGCTTTAACAAAGGTGAACTTGCTCCACCGATCCATCTAACCTAAGCACAAAGAGGCTTCTGAAGGCCCCATCAGTCAGTTGTGCTCGTTAATGAATTACAGAAGGGAACCAGCGGCTTGCTTTTACCACCGCTCCTTATGTTAATAATTCAAAAACGGAAGGTCTGAAATGAAGTAGTCTGTAAGTACTCTCGCGTGTGTCAAAGTAGCCTTCTTACCAAGCTATTTGAGATCTAGATTTTTAAAATGCCATCTAAAAGTTATCTAAATTTGGAATGCCCTTTAGGATAGCGTACACAATTTTAACGTTGTCGTGAAATCAAAGCGTCACCGCTAGCATAAACACCCACTGCTACGGGAAAAAAAATCATGAAGAAAGGTGTTTCAGAGTACTGCCTCGCGGAGCCAGTGACTGCCTCGTGCTGCTGTTCTTGCGCTGTTGGCGGCTTCAAACCTTTATTTTATGCCTAGGAGTTTCAGTCACGCTACAGGCATTGCGCGCGCGTCTGAAGCGTGCGTGTTGTCGTTGCATGAAAAGGGCTCTCGTTCCGTCAGATCGGTGCGCGGGCCATTAGCGCTTCCGCGCTGCATCCTTGCCATCAGTTTTTCATCTTTCTCACCCTCCGCCTCAGAGCTCAACGTCGATTTCGGCAGGCCTTGCGTGGACCTGCGTTCGTTTTTGCGACAAGGGCAAGAAAGGAACATTTTTTAACACACAGACATGACTATGATTTGAAATGTTGCCAAACAATTTTGCTGTCTAATTGCAATCTGAACATTGAGCGTTCTTAAATCACACTGTTGCTTTTATATAGACCTTTATAGATATTTTCCTTCCCTCGTCGCTGTACTGGGAAACTGCGAGAAGATAAATACCTCATAATAAAGCTTGGAAAATGCATGCAAACTATTGTTAGAAGCCTGGCGCAAAAGCTGATGGTTCTGTTTACAAACAGCATTACAAAGCCCTAAATGTTCTAATTGCGTTTAACTGTATGCTCTTGGGCTTTAATGAATGCTTCGAGGGAAGAAGAGTATAAATATATTAGAATATAATAGTGCACTAGTTGGTCTAGAGGGTTTGCATTTGTAATTAAGTGACTCAGGTGCGAACGTCGCGCATCTGTTTACAGTAATTACAAATGCGCGGTCGACAGCGCGCGGAAGAGATTAGCGCCGCATTATGCGCTGCCCTTAATGATCGCTGTGCTGCGAGTAACCACATTTGTTCCTTGCCTGTACAACAGCTTAATTTTTCAAAGGAACCTTGTTTGTGCTTCGTAGGGAGCGCGGCCGGGTTTCGCCGCGTGAGTAATACAGTGAGGTTGAAGCATGTCAAATGGAGCCGCGCTTCGAGGTGCTCGCTGCGGAGGAGTGTGCCATTTTTCCTGTAGCATGTCAAGAGCGCTTTTGCCTCTGGGAGGCAGCCGATGTTAAGTCTGTGGAGCAGTGGGTCCACGAACGCTCTTTTTCGTTAGCGCTGTATGTTTTTATGAAGCTTTATTTCAGAGAGCTGTGACTTGTGGATATTTTTAGACTTTTGGAGAACAGAATCCACTGTCCTGTTTATCTTGCGTTTCTTACGCTGTCACAAAAATTACTGAAAACAAAGGTCAAACAATTCAAACTGTTTGACAACCCAATGAATTTGCCAAATTATATTTACCCGACATTAAAAAGACTACATTTAAAAAGTAGATAAATACATTTCAGCATGAAATCAAATAATCGCACTTGAAATCAGTGCACTCACTAGCATATTCAAACATGCATTATTTGAGCTTTGCAAATTAATGTACTTCTTGAGCACTTAAGTCAGAAACATATTTATGCGTACTGGATTAGTTAATATTATTCAAGAATTAGCATGTTTGCAAGTGAAGTTTATGTACGCTATATCTATCTGTCTGTCTATCTATCTATGTACCCATCCATCTCATGCATTCATCTCAGACAGGGTTTTTGCAGGATGGTGGTGATGATGTTCCAACCACCAGTGATGGCAAAGTCTCACCCTGTGCACCCCCCCCCTCCACCGCCTGCCTAACCATGAAGTTGTTTTGGCTCTCGCTGCTTTATAATGTACAGGCCTGTGGGCACAGCCAGGGGGCGCTGTGCATCGCTCCTCTGGTGACCTTGGAAAGCGTAAGAGTAATGAATGACGCTGCACAGCTGGAAACAGCAAGGGACCGGTGGTGCACTTCTCAACAGCCCGCAGATGACAGACTTACTTTGTGGGCCATAAGTGGGATAATTAGTCTCTTTCCATCCCGGAGGGCCGTCTTTCTCAAGCCTGAAGCCAGAAGACTGAGTCCTAATGGCGTGAGCCAAGCTTCACGATGACAAATGGGTTCATCGTGGGCCTCCGAGGTATCGGTTTCAACCGAGCGAGTTTCTGAAAAAGTCCATTCTCTTCCCAAAAAAGTACTGCGTTTGTGATCGACTACGTTATGACATGTGTCCACTAGATGGCAACAAGGGACCAGTTGTTTGGGATTTGCTCCGCGCTTCCTGGCGCTCCTTGGCTGTCACGCGCGCTCACTGGCTCTTTTAAACATACTCCGAGTGTTTGGGCATGTGTATCAAAGCAAACACACATGGAAAATATTTTGTTCATCTCTCTGTCAGAATTTTAAGATGCCCCATTTTCCCTTGAGGACATCATTTTAAACATTTGGACACATTTGGTTGTGAAACCGGAAGTAATTATTTCAACTTTGGACTGATATGATTTTCAATATTACATTTCAAAGTTACATGTTATATATTAAATGCAATATCCAGTCTATGTGTGGAAAAGCCCCTCTTCATATTTAATAGGCAATGATACAAATTAATTAACATTTAATCTTTATGGTTTCTGTAAAATGTCATTAAAATATACGTTTCTGGTTATACTGTAAAATGATGATTTGTTGTGTTATCTATCTAGATATATATATCTTACAGAATTTTTTGGTGGGGGGGGGTGTTGTTATTGCTCACTGTTCCATCTCTGCGTGTGCTGCAGGCCGTTGTGTGAGAGTTGAACGGGAGCTCGTGGTGCCTCCATGGAGTTGTGACGTTAAGAACCCCCCTCCACCCCCCCAGGACGCTCTCACGGCCGAGGGCTGATCTCCCTGCCAGCCCCGTGCCTGAACACAGAGCAGCAGCAGGCGGCAGCTGCGGCCGGGAGCATTTGGTCGGCCTCTTTGCGGCGTGGTGCACGGCTGCCAGGTTCAGGTCAGGCGGAGGGGTTGGGTGTGTGTGTGTGTGTGTGTGTGTGTGTGTGTGTGTGTGTGGTGGAGGGGGTTGCAGGCGACGCCGACCAGTCGCATTCTGGGGATGTCGGCTCACGCTCGCGGTTCTGTGATACAGCACCTGGTCCCAGGCTGCCAGAGCACGGAGAAGGGGCCGTAAGCCCCCTGACACGGAGCCACTGGGCATCAGAGCCCCATCGTAGCATGGGGGGCCCCTAGGGGCCCTCCTACACTCTCTCTGCCTAGCTAGTGGACACCTCCCCTAAAGCCTTCTGACACCCTGTTCATATAAACACTCACACTCCTTGTGTGCACAGTCAAAAGCCCCTGTCTGCATGTGCAAGATAATCTGTTCGATCATGTGGCATGAGCCATGTGTGTGTGTGTGTATGTGTGTGTGTGTGTGTTTTAGTATGTGAAATCCTCGATGGCTGTTTCGTTAGTTTCATTAACAATACAAACTGCTTGTTTGCCCATTTCCATACTGATACATTAAGTCTTCAAATCTAAAAAATCCCCAACTAGATTTTTTTAAGGTCAGAATGTAAACTGTGGACTGCGCCTTGCTTTCATGCTCTCACTGTCTTGCCATCATTGTTGGGTAGAGACAAATACAGGTGTTACATAATCGGGATACAAAGAAGGTAACAGTACTCCCTTACGGTTACAGAAAAAGGCAATTAGATCACTGGTACATCTTAAAAACAGTGATTATTAGCAGAATTAGAGTAATTTTACAAGGATCACCTGCTCCTTTTCCTCTCTGGTTTTTCATTACTTTTACATTATTGTTTGGATTGATTGAGCTGCTCCCAGGGATGTGTTTAGGGCCGTTTTCTTCATTCCACTTCAGTTTGTTATTGAAATCACAAACTGCCTGCATTTGTTCGATTTATATGTGAGTCATGACTTTGTTTTCCTTTGCAACTCCTCCGCCAACAGGTTTTGTTACTCGTGTATCTGTTATTTGTTTCATCTGTGCGCTTATGCTGATGAATACAGCATTTTTATGAAGTACTGAAGATTACATTTGTTCTTTTTTGGATTTCTGTCATATGCTTACACAACAGAATTTGATTCATATGATTGTATACAAAGTTTCCTTAATGAAATGTCATTTCTTTTGTGTGTAGTTGACTCTAAACTCCTCCAGACTACCAGCCAGTCACTGACGCTGAATCTTGTCATATTATGTCCCGCAGTCAGATGATAAACCTCTGCATGTGTTGTAATTATAGTGCTATGGAAGTGTTCTGGTATAATGTCATGGGTGAGCCTGTCTGTTTCACAGAAATTGTAGGGTTTGGACATTCTGCATCAAATGGCCTTCTCAGCAATGCCTGACTACTGGGGAAGTGATATGCTTAGATGTACAACTTTTACACATCTCCTGAATTGTTCATGAGTCTGCACAGAGGAAATCCTGGAGCCTGTGGGAGTTTGTTGGGGTTCATGCTGACTGGTGTGTAGGGAACCAATGTTCTCAAACTCTCTGGGTTAATGGATGAATAGGTAAAATGTATTTCCAAAGTAACTGAGAGTAATCAGGTTACATTACTTGAATTGAGGTTACAGATACATTTTAATAGGTAATCTGTAATGGAATATACATATTATATATTATATAAATATGCACGGGACCAAAAACCCTTGGTTTTGGGTTCTGCCGAAGACCTGCCCTCTCTGTGTGGCTGTTTTTGACACCTGTGACATTTTTACCCTGACACATGTTGATCGGAGTCCACATGTTTATGGGACCCCACAGGGAGAACGATCTATCCCTCGCAAAAACTCACCCTTCAGCAAACCATAATATTTTCCCCCATGGCAGAGATGGTCTGATGGCATCAGTTCCCTCTTGCCTTCTCTGCTCCAAAGACACCCTTTCCACCTGTCAGGGGTCAAAGGTTAATGCCCAAAGATTAGAGGTTGTTTCCATAACGACCTGGGTGGAACTTTTGCTTTCGCCACTCGATGGGGTAGTTACATGTGTTGAAAGTTTCAGTCAACAACTAGGATCAGTGATAAATCTGTGAAGGGAGGTAAGGTAGGGAAAAGCAGACAGACGGAATTTTTGAGTCCATGTCTTGAGGAGACGTCCTTGTACCTCTAAAACAAACATAAGACCTAATTGGCATCCAAACAACATTCCCTCCTCTATACTTTCAGTTGTACTGGCCTTCTGCTTGAATTACAGATAACCTTGCATTTAATATTAATTATATTGCGATCAGTAGTTCAGAGATGCTGAATACCATTGACATTAATAAATACCACTGTCTTTAAATAGTCCAGTTAACTGACATTGCTTGCATCCTGTAAATAATTGCATTATAAATACATTAATGATCTGGATGTTTGTGGTTGGCAAGTCTGTTGAATTCCTGAGCAGCAGGTATGTGTGCATCTTGTGCCAAATCATCTGAACTGGACAACAGAGTGGGCAGTTGGGCAATAAAGATGAAGTGGAGTGAGTGCACACTGATCGGCAGAATGGGTGGGGCCTGGGGGCCAGGGGGTGGAGCCTGGGGTCAGGGGGTGGAGTCTGGAGTCGGGGGGGTTCCCGGTGCACCGGCGATCATGGCCCCCGAATGCCATGGACTTGTACGGTTGTCTTATGTGCCAGGATTTGGGACGGCACTTTTAGCGGCGGGTCTCTCTTCCCCTGGAGGACATGCGGTACTGGGGACCAAAGGCACGAACGAGAGCCAATTAGGCTGAAAAACAATAGCCCACCCCACCAACACATCCCCCCCGTGGCCTCATCCTGCCATCGTTGTGGCATTGTCTCCGCAGCTCCTGTTACCGGCTCTCGATAAACGGGGGGCTAAATTCGACACGCAGTTGTTACCCCCTCGTCCTGCTTTCCTTGATACCCAAGCCCCTCGCGGGCTGCCCGAGGCCTGGATGTCCAAGGATGCCCTGGAGGGGCGTAAGTGGTAGGATGGACAATGCGGGGAAGGGGCCTTGGGAGGCTGGGGGGGTCAGAGGGGATCGGAGGCTTGTACCGGCGACGGCCGAGATCATTAATGCTGGTGCGGTGGAGAGCGCTAGCCGGTGGGCAGCGTGGTGACCCTAACGCCGTTTTGATGGATGGCGTCAAAAGTGATTTCTTGGGCAGGGTGGTGTTGTGGGCCGGGGTGGGGGCAGATTAAGCAGCAGCTGTCGGCAAGGGTGGAGGGAGCTGACGGAGGCGAGAGAGGGCCTGTCTTAGCTGCTGCTGATGGAGCAAGCTTGATTTATGATTCTAATTAGAGCGTCAGGAAAAGCCACGCTTCCCAAAGACAACTGAGACTCTTAGTGTTTGCTATGCAGTACACATTCCCTCTCTTTACATGAGGAACACATATCGTCCTTACGTTACAGACGAGTCCTGTCCACTTCAGCCCATGTGGCACGGGGTTCTGTAAAACCTACCTCGCAATTCCTGAGAGCCTCCAGCTTAGCAGATAAGTGCCTCTTGAAAGAGCAAATGGCCGCGTTCTGTGTAATTAGCCCACAGGGGAAACAAAAAATATCCACGCTTCACACAAGCGACGCCTAGAACAACTTAATTCTCTTAACAAGCACGGTGCAAGCTTTTGTTTGAACATGCTTCTCTTTTTTTTTCTTTTTTTGAGAGTTAACTCCGTTCTCTGAGCCCATGAATCACCCGGACTCAAACTCTGCTTTACCACTCGCGAACAATCTCACCGCTGTTCGGTTGAGAAGCCAGGGTGGGTCCTGATTACGCAGAGTATAAAAACATTATCATGGCATGACTCTTCCCGCTGAGGGCTTTTTATATGGGAAACAGTCATGAATACAACATCAGGCCCCAGCTTGAACAATACTGCTTGTGTTTTTACTACTTCTCTTTGGAATGAAATGGCTGTTAATCAGTGGTACTTCCTTTTAGATAAGTAGCTAATAATGTATTGGTAATTATGGGATGCTAAATTTGAATCACAAACTACACTGACTCAGTCAGTCATTTAAAGGGATATGTTCTACTTTCATCTACTTAATATTTTGTACAAAATGGAAGGGTTTGCCTTCCAAAGCTTGCTATACTGATTATGGTTTTTAACATCAAATTTGCTAATCATCCACAAAGGTTTTACTAAAATACTCTGTATATTCTGACCTTTTAAATGTCGCAGTTTGCATATTCTCTGATCATCTTTAAAACTTTTTAGTGTGTAATTTGTAATTCACTAATGGCATTCAGATGTTTTATTACAATGACTAGAGTAAAATGTAATGGAGCTTGCTAATATAGCTAATAAAAAGTACTTTAAGGGTTTATTTAAAATGTAACGGAGCTTACTAATATAGCTAATAAAAGGTCCTTTAAGGATTTATTTAAAATGTAACAGAGCTTACTAATATAGCTAATAAAAGGTCCTTTAAGGGTTTATTTAAAATGTAACGGAGCTTACTAATATAGCTAATAAAAAGTCCTTTAAGGGTTTATTTAAAATGTAACGGAGCTTACTAATATAGCTAATAAAAGGTCCTTTAAGGATTTATTTAAAAT
>JAOXYF010000027.1:8723486-8738102 GCA_028565775.1 Sternarchorhynchus goeldii | reverse complement strand
GTAACGGAGCTTACTAATATAGCTAATAAAAGGTCCTTTAAGGGTTTATTTAAAATTACTGAATGACTCAAAGCATTGGCATCTGTAACTCAGTAAAAGTGATCTGTGTGAGTGTGCGCTCATGTGAATGCGACTGTATGTGTGTGTGGATGGGTAAGGGTGTGTGTGTGTGGTTGTGGAGAGTATTTTTACTGCACTCACTTCAAAGAATAGCTGGCACAAAGTCTTGATTAAATTACGTGCAGTCTGACAGTGTGTGTGTGTGTGTGTGTGTGTGTGTGTGTGCTGGTTTGTTCTGCCGGGACCACCATGAGACACGCAGCACTCAGAACCAACAGGTTCCTCCCAGCCCGTGCAAGCAGGGCCCAATCTCATTCTCACACTTATTTCCCCATTTTCTATTTTTTCTTCCTTTTCTCTTTCTCCCTTCACACTGATTTTGTTCTCTCACTCCCTCTCTCCACCTCTCTCTTTGTCTCCCTCTTCCATTCCCTCTCTCTCTCTCTCTCTTGCTCTGGCATGCTCCATCTCCGTCTTCATCCCCCTCTCTCCGTTCTCTCGTGCTGTATATTATGTCTAGCCCCTGCTCCCCAGAGCCACAGAGGTATTCGATTGTATAGAAACCAAAGACAAACAAATCAACAAAAGTTCATTGCAGTTCAGCACAGTGGGTGTGGCCATCTGTTTAAAAATGTCACAGCTGACTTTGGACATTGGTGTGTTCACACACACACACACACACACACACACACACACACACACACACACACACATGCCCAATCCTATAACTAATTCCACTGTTTTGGGCTGTAACTTTGTAAAACCTCATTAATTTTTTTTACCTCACATTTACATGAAACGTTCTTGGTCAAATTTATATATTAAAATATTATGTAGGAGTATATTAATTAATATTATGTACGAGTATATTAATTAATATGATGTAGGAGTATATTAATTAATATTATGTAGGAGTATATTAATTAATATGATGTAGAAGTATATTAATTAATATTATGTAGGAGTATATTAATTAATATTATGTAGGAGTATATTAATTAAGCCTTAAAACGTTATTACCTTGTGCCATGAGTCATTGTATTTATAGTGGTAAGTGGTTGTCTATAACTATGGATAGAGGATCTCTATAGTTGCACCTCTGTCAGCATGATTGGTTTGCTCCAGTTTGCTACAGATCAGCACTACACAGACCAATCAAACATAAACAATTAAGAGAGACCATTATTAGAAACTTTACACAGGCCAGCAGTATGCAGACAAACAGTATACAGAGCAGCTCTTCACAGACCAGCATTACATAGACCAACACTGCACATATCAGCACTACAAAGACCAATCACACTGAGAGCAGCACTACACAGATCTCTCCTACATAGACCAGTGCTGTACAGATTAACCTTACACAGACCAGAACTACAGACTATCCCTACACAGACCAGCACTACACAGATCACCCTTACACAGACCAATGCTACATAGACCACTCTGACACAGACCACCAATACATACACCACTCAGACACAGACCAACACTGCATAGACCACTCCAACACAGACCAGCACTACATAGACCATTCTGACACAGACCAGCACTACATAGACCATTCTGACAGACCAGCGCCTCATAGTCTCACCATGGACTGCTCTGGGTTGTTCTAGGACACTGATCAAAATAAAACACACGCACACAAGAGAGTCTGTCAGGCTGGTGCTGCATTCAGGCAGTAGGGCTGTTGATCCCACAGCCGCTTGTAAAACCCACATCATAATTTTGCTGTCGCAGGTTATTTTGACAGCACATCATTTCGGCTCCACTCACCCGAGGCTTTTAATCGACAAACTTATCAGCGCCTCCCATGCAGTTTTCTTCCCAAAACAACTTCTGTCCTCGACTGGCGTGATTCCAAGCCTGCTCTCTTCCACGGCCCCAGGGTCTCCTGATCAGATGAGGTGACGGAGTGTTTTCAGCTACGGCACCAAGAATCTGTCTGCCGTTAGATGCCACATCTGCCCTGTCTTTGTCCAAAACCGGTTAACTTTTTGAACTCTGCACATTTTATTAACTGTATTTGTGCGCTGATATGCATGTCCTATTTTTGTGGATGTATTAATATATGTCATATGGTGTATGTTCTGTGGAACAGACATATGTACAGTTTTAAACGTGCTTTCAAAATAAATAGTTACTTCTTACTAACTGGAATATTACATAAATGCTCAGAGTTCCAGCTCACACGTTCTGTTATGGTAGGAATGAGGTAATGCCATCTTAAGTCTCATCAGGATTCATACTGCGCTCGTGCCTTAAAATAGAGGACTTTCCTCTGTAGGCAGCAACATGATATATTGTACACAGAAATCCTCGCTTATCATTTTTAAACTCACCGCTTTATATTTATCCATAAATGCATGTATTTTCTTATCTATTTTCCGCTGGGCAGATAAAACACGCATCATTTAGTTAGCAAATGAATAGAATTTTTAATGTGTTACAGTAAAGTACATGTTTACATGGTTTTGCTTGTTCGGAGATGACTCAACGTCTAAATGAAAAAGCGCGAGACGAGACATTTTACCTGTTTTTAGACCGTCGCACAGGTTAGAAAATGACCGTGCAACAGGCATTCTCTGCAGATAACGGAATGGGTAATGAGAGGTTATCGAACGTCGCATGAGCGCGTTCGTACTCCGGAACACCTGGAAGAGAAAATGACACGGTTTTACTGGACCGCAATCCGTTAACGCCTGCTCTTCCTTTCCATATAAAAATGTTACATCAATCTGATGCATGCAGTGTTAATGAGGAAAATTGCTATGGTCCGTTCCATAGCCTAGAGTCTAGCACGACAGCTGCTCAGTTTACCGATGGGCTGGACAGAACAAGTGCGTTGATGGTTGTTATTTAGACGGTCTACGATTCTGTAATAACCGCGCAGTTCTTATTGACGCCTCAAACTGGAGGAAGACAACAGTGGTGTAGGTACTGACATGTTTACGACGGCTCTGAGTACAGTGTTGTCACCCGGCAGCCCGGTGCATCGCTGTCACTGAACTGCGCTGGAAAAGCCCAGTAGCTACGGAGATTTAGCTTTGTTTGGTTTGTGTGTGGATGGTAGTTAAGAAACTATCCTCTGGTGCCATTCTATTCCCGAGGCTTCTGCCTTTCAAAGGCTACAGCTAAACAAGCGTGAAAAGCTTTGGCGGCGACCGGAGCATATTGTCTTGTTGTAATAAGGCAGGCTCGTGTTTCCTATGGCCTAATATAGGCCACAAACTGTATCTATAAATGCCCCTTTTCATCGACAGAGGTCTAACGAGCTAGCAGACTACACCTGTCCGCGTGCAGTGTGAGCGAGGGTTAAAGTTCACGCAGCCAAGCTCTCTAAAGGGAGGTTTTACAGGCGTGGAGTACTCTGTGATTTTAGGTTTAATAATATCAAAAAAGAAAATGTCCTTACGAACTATGCAGATTACGTAAGTTGTCTGTTTTTTTTCACGCAAAGCAGGTTAGTATGTTGTGACGTGCTTAGTAATATTTTTTTTCCTTGAGCAATAAGAGATCGTTATATATGCTCATTAATAAGGCATTATAACGTTGTGTTTGAATCGTTAAGCCCTGAAGCCAAGTGATCTGATGGGGATTTGCAGCGATACAAAGGGCAATGATAAACAAAGGCCAAAACCAGACTGCGGCTTCGAAGGGGATGGGGGTCGTAAAGGTGTGGTGGGCCCCACCTGAAGAATCTCAGCTGGCTCGTTTTCCCCCCACTCTCCCCTAGGGTTGTGCAGCCGGGCATAGGATAACAGGAGTGGCACTGAGCCCACCCCCAGCAGGGTGGGGCTAGTGTATGGTGGGCCTGTGGCTGGGGGAGGGAGGGGAGTGTGAACAGCAGCAGAGATGCCTGTGGGGTCAACCCTTTAATAATGATTACAAACTGGAGCAGGCCACCGAGCTGACAGCCCACAGCTGTGGGCATGGCGGGGGCTTTGAAGCTGCCCGTCGGAGAGCCGCCGTCCCGCGGCACATGAGCAGAGCCTGCAACTATGCGCCCGCCTGTGGGAAAGAATGCCCCGCGACGCCACGGCGACGGAGCCCGCCATGGACGCCGCGGCAACGGATACGCTTAGGGTCCCTCTGACACTGATACGGAGAGAGAGAGAGAGAGAGAGAGAGAGAGAGAGAGAGAGAATATAAAGAACAATGGACTTGGAAAAAAAGTACCCCAAGGGTCATCTGTTCTGTTTTTGACTCTCCTCCAGACACCCATCTCAGGGAGGGATTTCAGCATTAACAGGCAACGCTTACTGAGACACTGCCAATAACAGCATGTTAATTTTACCAAGGACCTTTTTCTCCCTCTGCTTAGTTTACTGACGTCAGTAACTAGAACCATCACCACAGTTAATGGGGTCAGTACCTAGAACCATTACCACAGTTTACTGAGGTCAGTACCTAGAACCATCACCACAGTTTCATATTTCATACACAGACACTTTATTTCTGATACTGTGGATAAAGATTATAGTGTTTGGTTTAGAACGATTGAAAGGATAAATGTTTACATTTCTGCCTTTTGCTCAAAGACAAGTTATTAAACAAAACATGTTATTGTTAACACCAAATCAAGCAGGACATTAATGAATATTAGTACATGTCTTCTTTTTTCTGGCATTTTCTGGAGTGTATGTGTAATTTCAGTATTGCAAAAATGAATCATCTTAAATAAAAGACCTCTGTTGAAGAGCTGTTCATCGTTCTAAACAGTAGGGGGGGATCTAACATTGAAAGAGTGTTGCAAAGCCCTGATAGAATGATATAAGTGTGACTGTGTGTGTGTGTAAGAGAGAGAGAGTGGAAGAGATATGTTTTTATTCCTTACAAACTTATAAATGTTCTTATGTGATTCTGCTCTGAGGAATTCTATAATCAGAGGGATAAAACCTGCCAGTTTGTTCTAATGAAAGTTGCCATGCTGAGTAAGTGAAGGAGACAGGCTACTCTTGACAGATTTACTGTTTCTTCTGTTAATTAATACCTGCCAAACGGTAAAGAGCTACATGGAATAGTATACGTACATTTTTCATTCTTGATTTAGGCAACAGACCAAACTATTACATCTTAAATGAGGGGGAGAGAGAGAATAAGAGAATTGTTTTGAATATGCTGCAGATACTCTGGTATGTAATGGTGTAATTAACTTTTGAATTATTGCTGAGTTATTTTTGCACGTATATTATATGGGTAATATTCTCTCCTCTGATTATATGCTTGACAATAGCTTGACAATTTTGCAGTTCACAGCGAGGTTGTGCTATGTTTGTCATTAATTAAAAATAACTGTGGTCTGTATTTCAGTGATCCTTCACTGCACTATCGACTTCTGTTCCTATTGTCACGCCGCCAGGTTTCTCGTTTTCATTACAGTGTGTTGTGGGTGTTCGCGTCTTTCGCCAAAAACCTTCACCACATGACACAAACTAACGACTGAAGCACAAAGGGTAACGGGTGCAGCACATTTCAGTGTCCTGATATGGAACACAAGTAACACCATGTGACACGAGGACAACACTCTAGGATTGTCAATACAACACAATTACAAGACCAGTGGAACAGGGAGAGGAACCCCATAGGTGCCACACAGACATGACATCACAAAGCATAAATATCAGCTAATAATTTTTTGCCCAATTATGAGTGGAGAACAGGGACAAAGTGATTCTGTCTATGCTATGATCTCATCATACCATAACAGTGATGCATTACAGTTCATGGCCAGGGCTACATGGCAATTGTCGTCTATGAGTTTTATTTAGCATTTTATAGCTATTAGGTCACACCAACCTCATGCCATGTCTGATGGTAGGCTCTGAGAGAAAAGAGAAAGAGAGATGAAGGGAACAAAGGAGGGAGGGAAAGGAGAAAAAGAAGATGGTTGAGAAATGGAGATAGAACGAGATATGAAATAGAGAGAGAGAGGGAGAGCAAAGGGTAGAGCAAAGGGTAGAGCAAAGGGTAGAGAACAGGGTAGAGCAAAGGGTAGAGCAAAGGGTAGCCAAAATGTAGTTGGGAATTTGATCTGTTTTTCTTTTATCTGGAAGTGCCATCACAAAACCTAACAACAAATCTTAATGAAAGAATTAATAACCAATGCCAAAATAGATTGATTTGAGATATTAAGTCAACACTAACTAAAATCAGAACTACTATTATAATAACTTGGTTATTATGAGTAACATTAATTACTGGTACATCTTTAAGTAAAGGTGAATTTATTCAAATGTCTTATATTCACAAATATATTTTATTGGCTACAAAAAACAAACAATGAATCCAAAATATATTGTGTGGTAATGGTTGCTTTTCAAGGTTTTTCAAGAAAAAAAACTCCTGAAGCAGGAGTAAAAATCATTAGTAAAATAATATTGTGTCAAACAACTATAGCTCTCAATTAGAGATATGTACAAAAATATCTATCAGAATATGATTTCATGTTTGAATGGTCCTGTTGTGTTTGCCTGATACTTTTGATCTCAACACATTATCATCACATTGTTAGTGACTGTTACTCAGAATATTACATTGTAACACTGTGTGCACTGTAACAGTAGCATTGTAATGTAAAGTGTTACTTCACATTGTTCAGCGCTACTGTGTTTTAGGACTTTATATTTTGTGCCTTTGCCAGAAGGTAACAGCCCCATAGATACCCATCCAGTTTGCACGGACAAGTAAACATTCTAGTGATTATCAAAAAATAAGTTGTATTATTATTATTATTATTATTATTATTATTATTATTATTATTGACATTACTGCTGTTGTTGTTGTCATTAGCAGTAGCAGTTCTACCAGTATTATTTTGATTATTTCTACATTAATCATGTCAATGATCTGCATGTAGCGCTTGTGATTTTATTGTAATTCTCTGTATCTCTTTGCTTTAGTGAGATCTGAAAGTTGCCAAATCTGTGCCTCACAGCCAAAAGAAGATTTAACAGGACTCTCACTCTCCATCAGATCAGCATCCTGAAGTCAGTCTCTCAGAACAGCGCCAAACCTGCCTCACTGTGCTTCACACACACACACACATTCATGTGTGGCATATTTCATACACAAATCATTTGTAGGAATTATAGATGAAGGTTTATATTGTTTGGTTTAGAAAGATTGAATGGATTTAGAATTGTGCTGTTTGTTCTTTAAACAAAACAAGTCATTGTTAAGCCTACATTAAGTCTTCATTACTGAACATTAGTACGCTTTATTATAATTTTATAATGATCTGTATGTCATTCAGTATTGTAATCCTATTATATTATTGTCAGAATGAGACATTCAGTCTTTTATAAGAGGTTAACCAGTTGAAATGAATGATTTCTATAGATGCAGAATTGTAAAACAGTATTGTAAGTATATTCTCTAGTGTCAATCCAAAAAGAGTCATTTTATATTTATGTAACATTTATGAATAATATAATAATAATAATAATTATTATTATTATTATTATTATTATTATTATTATTATTATTGGTGGTGGTGGTTGTGTTGATTTTTTTGTTAATGTTCTTTTAATTACTTCGAGTCTTTCACTACTTTGCATGTATAAGTTTTTTTGTTATACTGCGTCAAAAGCAGATCTCAGAAGATCCCAGCTGAAACATCAGCAGATCTCAGAAGATCCCAGCTGAAACATCAGCAGATCTCACTTTTACCTGCTACTCATCCAAGTATGTACAACTTTTCACTCAAATTTAATATAACTTTATGAATAACGCAAAATAATTAGATTTGAAGAATGCATGCACGTGTGTACGTGTGTGTGTGTGTGTGTGTGTGTGTGTGTGCGTGTGCGTGTGTGCAACTGTACATGTCTGTACATGTGTGTGCATGAATGTGAGTGCATGCGGGTGCATGTGCATGTGGGTGTGTGTTTGTGTGAGGGCACGTGTGCGTGTGTGTATGCTCATCCGTGTGTGTATGCTCACGTGTGTGTGTGTGCTGGCACGTGTGGGTGTGTGTTGATGTGTGTGTGTCTGTAAGTGTGTGTGTGTGTGTGTGTATGAGTGTGTGTGTGTTTGTGTGTGAGTGGGTTTGTGAATGAGTGGGTGTGTTTGCGCATGCATGTTTGTGTGTGTGTGTGTGTGTGTGTGTGTGTGTGTGGGTCAGAGGGGCAGAGACTAATTTTGGACACAGCACTGCTGAAGTCCATCAAGCTGTTCTAACTACATCTGGTTCAGTCACACTCACCTCTCCTAATGTGCCCCTGTTCTTCCATTAAGCCCAGCAGCCTTGAACAGACCAAACTCACTCATTTCCAGAAGTAATTTTGCTTTTCCTGGCACGGCTACTTGTTGACTTTGACTCGAGAATTAGAATCTGCCTGTACAAGTCGTCATTTATGAGTTTCCAGGCTAGCAGCTCAGACTTAAGGCTCTCACCACAGTGAGTTAAACCACAAATGAATTTTGTCTAATAGTGCACTAGCTGCGGTATCTGTCACACTTTTAACTGATCCGTGCGTTAGTGACTGGACTTGGCCTTGGGAGTGAAGCCAGTTCATTTCCATTACATGCTTTTTATTACACAAATCATTTCTGATGGTTTATTTACATGATACTGTCTCAGCATGATCAGTTTTAGTATTTGTTCAGGTGACTGGCACTGTGTACACACACGTACAGGCCTTACACAATACAATTCTGTTTCAAGCAAATAAATATGGATTTTCACTTAAGATCTTTTTTTTTCCTGTTGGTCAGGTGAACCTGTGCCTTTGTGAAGTTACGGTGTGTTTAAAGGTGGAGACCTGATCTCTCTTACAGTAACCAGTTCACTTAAGTAGTTCTCACAGAATCTTTTCAACCATTCACTGTTTTTTTTCACAGAGGAATAAATCTCTCCTGTGATAAAGCCGCCATTCATTCAGCACTGATAATTATTTGTTTAGGACTAAGCTCAGTGTACCCTGGGAGAAGGCTAAATCTGTGCTCACCCAAAACACTCAGGTGTGTAAGTAAAGGTGTGTGCGTGTGCTTGCGTGTGTGTGTATGTGTGTGTGCGACTGTGTGTGAATATGTGTGGGTCTAAAAGTATTTGATGTGTGAGAATTGTGTTATGTGTGTGTGTTTAGTTGTCTTTGTTGTATGTATTGTGTAATTAGTGTTTGGGTTTGGTTTGGATGTAGGTCATGGGTCAAGTCAGGGTTAATATTAGGGGTTAGAGGATTAAATGTTAGGGATTAAAGAGAATTATTTAAATTAAGATTAATTTTTTTTTTTGGAGTAAAATAATACAGCTGTGACATGTGCATATTTGTTTGTGTGTGTGTGTATGTGTGTGTTTGTGTGCACGCTAGTATGTGTATGTGTGTGTGTGTGTGCATGCTGTTTCTCTATCAGCATATTTGCAGATATTGTTTTGCACGTCTCTCGCACCTGCAGTGCGTGTGCACTGAGATGCATCTGCGTCTGCACCTCCGCAACTCCAGAAGCCGAACCTGGGTGGCAGCAGCAAAGGCCCGTCTGCCAAACTGGGTCGGGCCTCCGAAGCCTGCAGCTGGAATCCTCCAATCCGCCCAGCCCGCCGGCTTCCGCCCGCCATCCCTATGGCTTCTGGCGGCTGTCGTGAGACGCTTGGTCCCGCTAAGGTTGCAGATTAACCCCAACTGTTGGAGGCGAGAGAGAAGGAAAGGATTAGCCCCGCGCGGGGCTGTTGGAGTGCCGGTTTCTGGGCCATCCTGCGTGCCGTTCTGCCCCCGTGTTTGCGAAGGCCTGCTTCTACACGACGGCCCTGAACACATGAATAGGGCCTTTTCTTTGAGTGGGTGTGGGAGCTCGGAGTGGTGAGCACAATGCACACCTGGATGCTCTGTAAACTGTTCCATTTTAACACGATGACTCAGTGTCAGCTAAGTGTGTGTGTGTGTGTGTGTGTGTGTGTGTGTGTGTGTGTGTGTGTGTGTGTGTGTGTGTGTGTGTTTTCGAGAGCCTTTGTTTAAATATACCTTACGTTAACCATGTCAATAGAACCCATGCATGGTTGTAAAGGGAACATATAATTGAAGGTCCTTTATGGTTGTTAATCTTGTGCTAAAGGATAAATAGATACCTGCTCACTCCACTCTTTACCTGTTTGGTTGTTTTTTTTCACCATTAGGTGATACTTGCATTCATGAGATGAGTAAGACTATACATGTGTTCTATGCCAGTCTCTAAGCACTATTATGGAGTAGTTTTATTCAACTCGATATTTGATTACATAATTGTTTGATTTTACTTGTTTACAGTTTACATTACACTGCTGGATGGTTTATCCTACTCTTTTGGCTTGCCTGCACTCATCTAACTCTGTCAATTGGATGATTTTAAGATAGTGGGTAGTTACTACCATTCCTCGAAGAATGAGGTAAAACTGGGAATTAGCTGGGAATACAGAAAAAACTTTATTTTTTTCTGTTCAAGCGTTTATCCTCTCAAACCTGATGATAAATTATATACTACAGATTATATGTATTGTATTTACATATAAGTAACTTTAGTAACTTAAGATCATTTTAGTTGAGTACTATAGTATTTACTTCAAGTGGATACCTGGATGTCAAAATATCACTATTACAGCAACATAGTTCTACTTTGACTCAAGTCAGGGAACCGAACTGTCACAGTTTTTTGTGATTACAGCATTTCAGTTAATAGAGGTTTTATGTTTCTTAACAGAATAATGTGAGGTGTTGGCTTCTATTGAGGTTTCACCAGTCCCTTACTATTATTAAAGAGATGCTCAGTGCATAACCAGTACACTGCACTAGGTGGATTCACGCTTTATTTCTCTATTGTGGCCATTTTTAGTGTAGGTACAACTCCTCGAAGGGCCAAGCATGTTGCTCGAAGCTCAGGTTCTGCGTGAACGCTGTGCAGAATGGTTGCCAGACAACCGCATCCCTGTACGGCCTGAGTAAGCTTTGGACCACAACCAGGTTGCAGCCCCAGATGCAAACAGACTGCTGGGGTGGTCAGCAGGATGTGGCATGGATGTTTGTGTCGATGTGTGTGTGTGTGTGTGTGTGGGGGGGGGGGGGGTGCATGGGCTGCACGGACGTCAGGCCAGGGGACAGGAGAGAGGAGAGGATTGAGAGGAGAGCCATGCTTCTTCCTCCCATCACCGTGGCAAAGACACAGGACACAGCTGATGGTTCTAGTTGGGGCCATATTGACACGCTTGTGTGAAATGGACCCTGCGATTGTTATGTTTCACCTGCTGCTGGAAAACTCGTAATGGAGGAAGAGAATAAAATGGAGAGACAGAGAGAGAGACATACAGAGAGAGAGACATACAGAGAGAGAGAGAAAGGGAAGGGAGAGAAGTATCTGTTACTGTCAAAGCTGCAGAGCTACTTTAGCCTCTGTTATATCACTCCTACTTGGATGCTTTCCAGGGTTTTCTGGGTTCTTTTGCGGCCCATAACTCTCATTCTCTTTTTTTTTTCTTTCTTTCTCTCCAGCTCTTTCCATCTCTTTCATCTTTCTCTTTCTCCCTCACTCTTTCTGTCATTTCTGTCTCTCTAACCATCTCTCTCTTTCACTCTCTCGCTCCATCTCCCTCTTTCAATTCAATTCAATTTAATTCAATTCAATTTAATTCAGCTGTGCTTTATTGGCATATTCACACGTGTATTGACAAAACTTTTATTTTACAACATAGTAAGCATCAAACATATTTAAACAATTTAAATAATTTATCAGCAAATAGCAAGTAGATCTGAATCTGTTTTGTCAGGGTGGACCAGAGTTTTGGATCAGACAGTGTGTTTGTTCTGCCATGGTGTACTGTTGATCTAGTACCAGATAACACTCCATTGAACTGTGGTTTTCCCAATGAATGGCATAGTTTTTTTGTTTGTTTTGTTATTGTTTTGTACACAAAATGTGATTCTGTGATTCTGATGGGGTTTGCTGTTCTGATCCTGAGCATGTACGAGTGTGTGTGTTAGTGTGTATGAGTAGAGTGAGATTTATTTCTTTCTCTTTATTACATGCACACACACACACACACACACACACACACACACACACACGTTCACTGCCATACTAGATGAACAACCTTCTCTGCTTTTCTCAGTTTGCAAACCACCCTCTGCTACAGTCAACAAATCACAAACTCTGTGGATCGCTCTGTTACAGGAAGACAGAGCAGATGACACATCATGTTTAATTTATGTTACATTTCACAGGCAGTTGGATAGATAGAGACCTGAACTTCTGCCTGCTCACTGGCTTGTATGTCATCTCCGAATAAACAGGACAGGGGAGAACAGGGCTGACAGATGTTTGCCTGCTTCTCTCACTGAAAATAAGCCTTGCAGGAAAGAACCTGCTTCAAACATTTATGAATGGTTTCTTTTATTGGCCTCCTGCTTGCCTTATTCTCTCCCCTCTGGGGAACTGCACCACTTCCTGGATTTGCATTCAGCGGCTCGCATGAAAATCGATCACGGGATGCTTGCTTGGTTGTTCCTGTAGCTGCATCGATGTGTTTGCGTGCAAAAGTCAGAAAACCGTCAGAAACCTAATCTTGTGTTTTAGGGATCAGTTCCCAAGCATGTTTCTCATATCAATCTTTTGCCTGCTTAATAAACTTGTTTGGTATATGCAAATGAAACGTTTGGTATATGCAAATGAAATGTTTGGTATATGCAAATGAAACCTTAATTTTCATAGATGACAGGATGCTGAATATCATGGCAGTGGTTTGTTCTTCTTCTCCAACAAAGCCTGGTCTGTGTTATATGGGTAAGTTCTGCATTTCTAAGGCTTACAGTGATCATCTCTCTTATATTTCTCTCTTACGGTGAGGCTGGGTGACTGAGGGATCATTGTAGGTCAAAGAGTTATCAATCAGTCAGCAGATCTTCAAACTGTCATGTTCTGTAATGCTGTATGTGCATGTGTGCATATATGTGTTTGTCTGTCTGTGTGTATGTGTTTGTATGGGAGGAGTGTATGAATATGTATGTGTGTGTCCTTGTGTCTCTTTGTGCAAATGTGTATGTGTGTGCATGCACTTGTGTGTGTATGTGTGCATGTGGGTGCGTATGTGTGTGTTTGTGTGTGTGGTACAGTTCGATGTGTTTATGTGGGAGGGTGTGCGTGTGTGCATGCACGTGTGTGTGTTTGCACGTGTGTGTATGTGTGCACGTGTGTGTGTATGCGTGTGTGTGTGGTACATGTGGGTGTGTAACAGCTGTGTCAGTTGTGTTTGATAGATGAAGGAGCTCCAAGCACACTGTGGTGCTTTACTCTGGCTGCTATTTGAACAATCAAACGCAGGAATCCAGCTTTCCTCGGGTAAATTCATTAAAGCTAAAACATTATCCTCTCCTCAATTGTAAACACACACCAGCCTTGGCTCCTGCCCTGTGTGTTCTATATAACCTTCTTCATACTACACTGGTTTTCGTTATGATATTAATTACAGTATTTCTTTGGAGTGTGTTTTCACAAAGGCTGAAACAAAAAGATTAAATCCATATCCTGTGTTTGCTAGCACCATCAGGGCAGCCTTGTTGTTTGTGCCCATGAAAAATAAACGGGTAGTTTGAGATTCGTATGACACATGGTGCTGTCTACAAATGTTCTCTGTGTGAAGCAGATCTTTGGTCAAATGCACTTGAAATTGTACAGAACTCTTGAATAGCCACAGAAATGTTGTGTCCAAATTTATCGCAGTAACAGAAACTTTTTTCAGTCACCTGTAACAACTACACAGGCCACTATGAATATTTAGCATGTCTTCTTCACAGTGTCCTGGGCTGGTCGCAGTGCAGGTTGGGTGAGTTAATCTAAGGTAGTTCTTCGAGTTCAGAGAGAAACTGGTAAAAGGAGCAATTTCCATGCAGATGATAGACGACTGTCAGCTCTATCAGATCACTGAGTTCAGTCACGTTGTAACACACACCTGTCATGCAGTAATTGTATTATTTTAATTTGTTTCCCAGTAACTGGTTGCTGTTTTCCTCTCGATAACACCTAAACAAGCACCGAGTCTGTTATATAAAGTCTGTTTTGTGGATCGTTTGCATGAACATGCGTTTTTTTGTTTTGTTTTTTTTTTACAGCTACGCCTGCATGATTTACGCTCAACTGATCATTCGATCTTCGACGGAGACAAAAGACGCTCCATGCCCAAAACACGTTGGCTTTCGTGCGTCCAACTTTTTCTTAATTTATGTTCCCGGTTTCCCTCCGAGCGACAGCATGTAGACTCCTGCAAAGTTGTCCCTGTGTTTGGAAGCTCGCGCATCCCGATGTGCGGAATGATTTGTAAGCTGTCTTCTCGCTAATTGCTGAGCGGAAATGGAATGGAAAATAAATTATAAATAGTTACTTTGAGTACCAGGCTTGTTGTTCACAGGTTATAACAACGTAATATGTAAATCACTTGTTGTTCACAGGTTATAATAACATAATATGTAAATCACTTGTTGTTCACAGGGTATAATAACATAATATATAAATCACTTGGATGGGGGAAAAAGCCTCTCGGTAAATTATGATGTTAGAATAACTTTTGTTTCTTTGTTCCCATGTCAGTAATAT
>JAOXYF010000027.1:8703139-8708139 GCA_028565775.1 Sternarchorhynchus goeldii | reverse complement strand
GCAGGGACGAGAATATGGTGGGGCGTGCAGTGGTTGGGAGGGGAAGGGAGGTGCAGCTGGAGGAGGTGGAGGCCCACTGTGTGTGGCTCCAGGCTGGGCAAACCATTGGCACTCATCCACCTCAAACCCTGAAGCCTACTATCAGTGACTTCCTCAAAGGTTATGAAATCATCCAAATACAAAAATTATGAGTGTATGTGTATGTGTGTGTGTATGTGTGTGTGTGTGTGTGTGTGTGTGTGTGTGTGTGTGTGTGTGGGAGGCAGACGCCTGACAGCATGGTGACCGGTATATCAGCATTAGAAAGGAGGCGGGGGCGGCTGGTGGAAGGCTAATCGCTACTTTAAATACATTAGAAATACATTTAAATACATTAGAAATACATTTAAATACATTAGCTAAAGCTAGCAGCTGTCTGTGCAGAAGCTCCTTACGCTGCTGCTCCTGAGGTGTTGGTGGAAGGAGACAGATTACTGCCCGAGCTGCTGATTGGTTAATGATAGGAAGGGATTCAAAGACAATCAAATTGATTGGGCCTCCTCCACAGATGATGTCAAGCAGAATTTATTTTGGTACCATATCTTGAATGCTGAGTGGAAGTCTTGATTTGACAGAGTGGCATAAGTGGATTTTTAGGATGTAAAAAGCAATGACTCTGATAATGGTTTAATTTCATAAAACAGTCAGACACTGTCTTCTGTACAGCATTAAATATTTGGAAATAAATCATATGGCAAGAGGTATAAATTCTGTAAATTTAGCGTTTTGCTTGTTTGTTCATTTAAAACATCAACCAAAAACTTTTCTGTGCCAGTAGAGAGTATTTAGTATACTGAATATTTAGTATACTGAAATTTTTCTCTTAGGATCAGCAAAGCAAAAAGATTTTTTGAATTACAAAGTTTATTTAACTTTGCATTTGTGCTAATTGGAAATCCTGCAAAATTCAGTATAATTCAGTATAATTCCAGGTAGGATTGTTCCTATCAGTCTGTGCCTGGTTACAGCAGAGTTCCTCTATATGCTGTGTGTGGACTTTGTTTGTTTACGTTCTTGTTTATTGTAGTAACATGTTTTCGCCCTCAACAAGGAAGGACAAGAGGGTCATTGTTTGTGCAGTTTTAGGGGAGGATCTCTTTCTCTGGTGAATCTGCGGTTTCGGTTTTGTGGTATGTAGAAATCACTTCCCCTGTCATAACAGAGATACAGGGCGATGCGCGGATGTACGAGCGAGTTTTTCTTCCCCCGCTGAGCTGTAAACCGCTGGGGAGTGAGTTAAGCTGACAGGTGAAGGCGTGCGATGGATGGAGGGTTTGGGGCTTGGGGCGGGTGGAGGCGTGAGATTGACGTTACAGCGCCCAGCCTGACCCTCGACTGAACCTGGTGGGGTTGAGAGAAAATTACAGCCTCTTCAATTAGGCCTGTTCTACCTGCAGGCATTTTCCATTATCCATCCTCACCTCGCCACACAACAATTACCCAGAATGCCACAGGCCTGCTGTGACCTGCCACACCAAAACACACTCATAAGGCCCCTTTTCGTCTCTCTGTGTCTCTGCAGGGAGTCGCACATGTTCTGATCAGATATACTATATCCACAGCTATGCACTGAATCCAGTGTGTTCAAGGCTAATGCTTGTTGTGTGATACCCTGAACCATTCCTCACGGAAACGTAGGTCTGTGGGCTAACGTGAGCAGAGCTTCATTGTTTTACCTTGATCACAGTGTCTGAGTGCTTCTGCTGTTGATATTAGTCCAAAAAACAATTCAAAACATCCTTTAGAAGAACTGCTCATACAACACTCACACGTGCACGCACATGTGATCCGGAAGCACGCAGCGGACGCTCTTGGCCGGGCGTCAAAGGAAGCAAAGCTGCTTTTTTTCACCTCAGTTTAAGAAACGTTTGAAGAAGCCGACTTAAGATGAATGAAGTTGCGTAATTCTGAAAAGTCCCCTGAACTGAAGCAGCTAGTTGGTTAACCAAGGAATCCTCCACACAATCTTCCATGCACGAGCCTCTTAACGGCAGTGATGTCGACTCAAAGATGTGAACAACACCAACAGTCCTGGATTAAACGTGACTCAATGATGAGAGCTGCTTTGCGTCTCCGTCATGGCCCTGTGTCTCCGTGGCGATGAGAATGTAAATGTTGCTAGGACACGAGCACTGCTGGCAGTCTCCAAGCATTGTACACCGAACCGAAGCCAAAGGAAACAGAGGCCCCACTTCTATCCACAACGTTTTAAGGTCGTCAGTCGTCACCATGTCAACAACGTCATCAAGAATATATGTGACCTGCAGCACGAGCTCTAAACCTGCACATGCTTTCATTGCACTCGACTTATACTTTTTTAGGGTTTAGAAAGTCAAAGTCTAACTTAAGTCATGGTGTTTTGCAGGGCAGTTTGTTCTTTAGATCTTTGGACAGATTTTGGTCCATTGTTGAAGGGCTGGCGAGAGGTGTTAAATCCATCTGTTCATTAATGAGGGATTAGTATATGTTTGCATGCATGTACATGTTTGGATCTTCAGTACTGCAACTGAACATTTTCTGTGGCTTTTTAAACATGTTTAAAAATTCCAAGCCAAAAGACTCAGTCAAGGTTGTACCACTTTGAACAAAAACGGGACCCGACCAGCACGTTCTTGCTTTGATGTTACTGTTTGTTTACTGCTCCTAGGACGGGTCCCTGGGTTGTGACCCTCGTCGTCTGCCACACGCGTGCAAACTGCACACTCACACCTCCATGCATTCTCATGTGAAGAAATATACACATGTACTCATACACACACACACAACTGTACGCACACACGTTCAAATGCATGCATGCGTATGTGCATATATCTGCTTGTTTGGAAGCATGTGTTCACTGCTCGTTTATACCCTGTACGAACATTCAGCACACATGAACGCTTCACTCCAAACCTGTTGGATGGGCTTTGCTGTGTGGCTGACTGGGTTACTGCAGGGCAGCTCAGAAGTGCGTGGCTAAGAGACCGTGCCAGGCAACATGGCAGAGTGGCACCCATCCGTGTCACTCGCCCCGCAGGCTCAAGACTTCCACGTGGCAACACGCGCTCGGTTACCGAACGTTGAGCCTGTCCGCTAACGTGGTGGAACAAGACTGCGTGTCGCGTCTGCGTTCCCTTTGGAAAGACGATTCTAGCAACATCTACAAAACTCTGAACCTAAAGAAAAATATGCTGTGAAATGCAAGCCTGAATGGTCGGAATTTTCCTGAATGCGATGAAGTTTTCCGAGACTGGAAACTTTGCCTAAAGCTTTACATCTTAAACAAGACACCTTCCGATGTCTCATCAGTGACTCTGCCTTGTCAACTAAAGCAGGAAAATAAGATGAAATTCCATGGGAGAAGATACCTCTCAGTGATCCTGACCAGTGTACGTGAAGATCATCTTTATTAAATGTCATTAAATATGAAAAACACACACACACACGCACGCACACACACACACTCAAGGTAGAAATTACAAAGTCTGGGTGAGGAAAATGGATCATCTGTAGAAACATTCAAAACAAAATATATCATTGGCTCACCAAAAAACACAGTTATTCACATCAGATTTGATATGAATATACAACTGATATCAATCGAGTTTTATACGTATATTTTTTCAAACAACATCGAAAAAAAAAAACACACAACAACTTTACACATAGATAAAGAGAGGAGAACTGCTTGTGGTATGCACTGCAAGGGTCCAGGTGCGGCCGTCTCCAGGCTGGTTCTGGCCGTCTCCAGGCTGTGTCCAGGTCTACTCTGGTTTTGTGCAGTCACTGGTAGGTTTTTGCTCATTTTTACCGGCATGGACAGGTTCAGAGGCGTTGTGAAGGACATCTGTCCTGCCTGTCCACTCTGCTAAACACCACTGGAGAGGGAGCACTGAGCATGTGTTCATTCCCAAACATCAGAAAACAATATTTTACATATCAGATAAGATAAACCCCTGACAATATATACATTTGCCTCATGGAATATGTCATGGTGCAAGGGTTTGAGAGATTTTAAATTAAGATGGACTATACACAACCAGGCCTAATAAATACATTCCAAGCCTCGGATATTCAGATATAATGATAAGAAAGGTTGTCACACACAGCAAAGAACGGAAATCATATATTTTCAAAGATATTTTTCCATTAAAAAAAATCACAGACAAAAGGCATTAACTCCACTATACAGAAAATTTAGAAAGTTTACAAAATAGCTGCAATTACCCAATTTTCCACGTAAATAAGTCCTAAATAAAGCTCTTTTTTTGCCAACAGTTGGCAAGCTTGCTTTAAAAAGTCATATTTTCAGCTCTATAAAACTAAAACACTGTACATGTACACCTGGGTTCAATACTCATGTTTGGCATTTACTGGGGAAAGCTTTTAAAGAAGTAAAGGCACTCGGAGGGCGTTTTAGTGTTTCAGATATATTATCTTTGGCAGAGAACGTGCTGCTGCAGTACATGTACAGACCGCATTCAACAGAGACAATAAACCGGGAAGCCAGTATGATGTAAGAGCAGAAATCATTCAAAAAAACACTTACTGTTTCCCCATTCGCAATATGACACACTTAGGGTACTTTAAAACTGCCTCTGTGATGCACTAGTGTTAGGGTACTTTAAAACTGCCTCTGTGATGCACTAGTGTTAGCGTACTATAAAACTGCCTCTGTGATGCACTAGTGTTAGGGTACTTTAAAACTGCCTCTGTGATGCACTAGTGTTAGGGTACTGTAAAACTGCTTCTGTGATGCACTAGTGTTTGGGTACTTTAAAACTGCCTCTATGATGCACTAGTGTTAGGGTACTGTACAACTGCCTCTGTGATGCACTAGTGTTAGGGTACTATAAAACTGCCTCGGGGATGCACAAGTGTTAGGGTACTTTAAAACTGCCTCTGTGATGCACTAGTGTTAGGGTACTGTACAACTGCCTCTGTGATGCACTAGTGTTAGGGTACTATAAAACTGCCTCGGG
>JAOXYF010000027.1:8670288-8685284 GCA_028565775.1 Sternarchorhynchus goeldii | reverse complement strand
AAAAAAAAAAAAAAAAAAAAAAAAAAAAAAAAAAAAAAAAAAAAAAAAAAAAAAAAAAAAAAAAAAAAAAAAACAAACAAAAAAAAAAAAAAAAAAAAAAAAAAAAAAAAAAAAAAACACTTCAAATCAGTGACTTTTACTGCTAATAACTTTTGACAATGAATTTTTTTTTTACTCATTTCAATGCTTCGTCTTTTTGTACATTCGAAATGAAATTATTAGGTCTTTTATCCATTCATAACTGCTTTAGAACAAAGGGGATGAAACACCCTAAACACACATCAGTTTAAAACAGCTTTTAAAAGTCTCACTTAGACAACAATATAAAAACAGATGATTTTGTGTTAATATATATATATATATATAGAAAAAGGTCGGTTAAAGAAGTTGTTCACCTACCTCTACATCTAGCTTGTTTGAGAGAGCGTTGTGCTCTAATTTTGTGTTTGGTTTTAAACCTGACTCTGGTTCAGTGTCGTTTCCAGCGTCCATCTCTACCTTCTCTAGAGTCTCTGCGTCTGTCTGGGGGATAGTCTCTATTTCGGCCTGCGCTACGGTCGTCATGGTGATAGAACTCGCCTCGCTGGCCGTCGCGCCGGTGACGGTCATTGCTGTTGTGCCGGTGCTCCCGGCCGTGATGGCCGCCGCCGTCTTGCTGGTGGGTGTGGCGTTGGCCCCTGTGGGCGGGGCTGTCCTGCTGCCATGGACTACAGATTCCACTCCTGAGCTGCTGATGTTGCTGCATGCCAAGTGCGAAAACTCCATTCAGCTGCTGCAGCTGCTGCATCTGGACCTGCCACATGTTGTTCATCTGTGGCAAAAGCACAACACACATGTGAATGCAGGTTTGAGCGAAAGCCTGGTTCAGGTCATGGTCACTTCTCAACATCCACGAGTCTCAACGGCTTTAGGATTTCATCCCTTAAACCCAGTGACTAAACGCTGAATCGGAAGCCTTTCAAATCTGCTTCGGAAACATTTGGGAGCAAAAGGGAACTCTTGCTCCCAGTCAGGAACTCCTGGGGGAATTTTCAGGCCTTTACATGTCTTTAAAGAAATACTCTGTCTCCCCCCCTCCCCTCCCAACCTAAACTTTATCTAAAGATTAACTTTAACTTAATCTTTGTAGCACATGGGCAGTCATCATCGTATCTAAATCATTTTCAACCCTTTGTTCAGTTTTTGAAGCAAAAAACATCCTTGTGAAACATTTTTGTATTCCCTAACTCTTAGTCAAAGCTGTTGGAATATTTGCAAATCTGTCTTTTTTATATACATATATATTTTTTTAGAAGCTGGCAACAGTTCCAGCCCTGCTCCATTCAGCTCCATTCAGAGTAAACAGAACACTGTCTGATCACGTACGGATGCCTTTAACCCTCTGGGCAAGGTGAAACAACCGGAACATTTTTTTTTGGGAGTTGTTCCAGTATTTTGGATAAAGTTGGATAGAATTGCAGAACTATGTAAAAACTGCTTTATTAAGAGCAGAGACAGACAGATGTCCTATCCTATGACAGTTATTGAAAGTAGAGGTTATAGTTTTACATTTGTAATATAGTCACATTTATTAAACATTTAGGCCCAATCAACAGCTTCTGTTATGTTTTGTGTGTGTTCCATATGAACACAATTTTGACCAATTTATTAGTCCAAATAATTCAATTTAGAAAAAATTATATTTAAACTGTTAATCACTAATACAGAAATTATGGACCAAATCAACTTAGAAACTGATCAAAGTAGCTGAAAGGTTCTACAATTTTAGCAACACATTTAAAAAAAAAGCCATTTCATGGAGCCAAGCAACACCAGCTAATAAAAATAAAAGCAATCTGTGATTATGCTACATCTTTATCTACACCTGTTACTTTTGTTGTCCAGCATCTATACCAGCAACACACCTCATGCCATTAGCTGTACTTAGCATTGAACTACAACAGGAAGAACAAGCACTTGGCAGCAAATGGAGAAGCTCTCACCAGTGCTTGCCTCTGCAGACTGTCTGGTGATGAGAAAGACCTCTGCAAGTGTTGAGGTGGGGAGTATGACGGAGAGCCCATATGCTCTGGGGTTCTGTCAAATCTGCAAATTGAGAAATGAGATGGACATGTTTTATTAATAGGCTCAGCACAAACAATCCAAAACTCCTGCGAAATAATATAGTTGCAAAGGATACCTGCCACTGCGATGAATAGGTGTATTTGCTGGGCTTGGATTCTGGGAATTTGCAGGACTTTTCCCCTCTTGATTAATATGACTGCTGCCTGTCAGAGACCCATGAGATTAAAAAAAACACCATTAGCGTTTCTACTAGCACCAAATTGCACAGCATAATGAATTAACTGAGAAAAGATCCGCTCCCACCTGCTCTGTATTGTAGATTTAGCTGCCTTCCAAAAAGCCGGATTCCGTTAAGTAAGTTCATGCTATACGGAACAGACACTTCATGTTTGAAGTTCACAAACGCAAATTGTTTTGATTTTCCGTCATTGTCCTTTGGAATTTTTACTTTGATCAAAGGTCCAGCCTGCAGCAAAATGAAAAAAAAAACATACAGTAGGAAAACAGTTTCATAAATAACGCGACCAAAACCCACACACATTCGGATCTAGTTCGCTATGCGTTGTTTACACGTTAGATGTGCGTTATTAAAACAAGCAAAAATGAAAACCATCTAGAACAACCTGTCCTCATCGAGACCAGCATCTCGACTCGACAAGATAAGCTAAGCTACTCCACCTAGCTTGTTATCTAACCGTAACTTTAGTTTTCGATTTGCCAGTAAGTTAATTACACTCACTAACAATAAATATGTTACAAAAAACTTTAAACTAAACTAGCTAACCTAACTAACCTACCACCACATCAAAAATATCCGCAAAATTAAAACTGTCTTGGCTGTTAGGTTAGCTAACCAATCTAGATAGCTAAGAGGCTACACACATCACTCAAAACCAAAAAACAAGCTAGCCATCAAGCTAACCGGCTAGCTTTAATCACGGTTTCTGCCCGTCTTTACTAACCCGCTATGTGGTTATATAAATAACAGCTTTAGTTAAGTTAGTTAGCGTTAACTACTTCTCATATACCGAGCTAAGGCAGGTTAGCTTATTAGCTTGCTAGTTAAGACGCTAATCAGAACCGGCCTTGCCTGCAAAAACAGCTCAAACAAAAGCTCTTCGTTTACTTGAGGATCCAAGTTGCCAACAAAAAGAGTCCGATCTGCTTCATCGGCTATTCCCATTCTGACGAAGATACAGGGCGAATGCACTAAGCTAAGTGGCCCAGCTATACACGCTCCAGTGTTAGCAATGTTTATCTCTGTAGATTAATGTCGTAAAGACAACAGCATATGTCGACTGCAACTGTTGTGCAAAGCTATTGCTTTGCGACAGTTTTAAATAATTCCCTTCGTGACCAAGAGGAGGCGCTGTTTCACGCCAGCTATTTTATCCGTTTCCTACGTTAGCCGAAAGAGTGGATGCATCCAGCATTTTACCCTTTATGTTCACCCAGTGTGTGATGTATAATGGACTAGGTTGGCGGACGGGTAGCCTTCAATACTGCATACCTGCTGTATGGCGACACACCACATCCAAGTCCGCAGGTGGTCTCTGTTTCTACAAATGATGTGATAATGAGGCATTGCCTAGTACACGCCTGAATCAAACCGCTGACACAGGCATCTTTGTAGCGCCGCAGGCTTGGCAAACTATGCATGGCAGAGTCTAGGAAACGCAACACAGCATGTCAGTCTAATCAGCTAGGGGTCTGGACATCGGCTTATACATTCACAGGGCTAACTTATATATCATAGAGAAGATACTATGTTTGACACATAGGACCAGTGCAAAAGCGAATCATATGCAGTGGTCTCGCTACTGACGCTGAAAAGAGTTTAGTGAGGATTGGAACCATTAACATATTTGAGTTCAAAGACACGCATGTTAGTAAAAAGCCGTCACATTTTGGAATCTCAGTACACTTGCCGACCCAACCCAGATTCCGTGATTTCACTAGTGCTTGGGGAGTCAGTCACGTGTACTCGGTTATAAACACCACTGATGTATTGAGGCCACTTCCGTCGTTCTGGATCCAAGCACCAGCGGGGTATTTCCAACTTGCAGCTCAAAACGCGCTCGGCTAGCCCCGCCAGGCATAAACGGACGCCTGCGTAACCCTCACCATCACTATGAACGTACGCACATTTTGTCTTCCCACTGCAGGGATTTCATTGTTGTGCTGCGAGCAGTTTATGACATCGTTGGACTAACTTTGCCTACCACCAGGAAGCAGGAATTCTGCAGAACAAATGATCTGAACATGGAAAAGGAGAGTGGCTATGGAAAATGCCAAAAAGAATTGATTTAGGATTTTTTTGCACACACACATATGCAGTATGCTAGCTCGAATCAATGTAGATCTCTTTTGAATCTCATTATTTACAACTTGCATTAAAATCCGCGCTTGTATGTGATGTTTGTTTTACCTCATGCATTGGCTGTAAGCGCAGCCGCCCAACATGGAGGGTGGTCTAAGAAATCCGGTGAAGATGTGTAATGTTATAATATGATTTAAAACGTGCGCCTTTGTGCCCCGTACCAACCTGTCAGAGCCTGCCTTTAATTCGGTCTGCTCCAGGCTACACTTCAGAGCGAGAGCACGTCTTCAACTGCGCTAACAGGAAAATGACTACATTTAACACTGACCAAATTCTAGCCTCATTCGGGCGACAAAGTTTGGGAAATATGAAGGCAGTGGCAGCTTCGGTGGGCCCTTCATCAGCCTGCTTTCAGGTGTTTTTCTACTGTGTTAGGTTATGGTGGACAGGGGGTGGCGGTGCTTCACGCTGATTGTAGTTACACATTTATAGCAGAAGATGGCAGTGTTGATCCTCAGTAGATCCTTTAGTCCAAAATTTGTTAACTGGAAGCGAAACTGCTACGTCCACAACGCTGTTCGTCTGGTGTATTCTACAAAAGCAGGAGGAAGAGAGAGGAGGAGATAAAAGCATACAGCCTCGCCGCCGCGTGTCTTCTGCCCACTGGTTTGATGGCTCCTATATGAAATATTAAAAGCAGATTACATTGGACGGGGCAGGCACACTGATTGTTCGCTTGATGATGGGCGTGGCGGGGGGCGTGGCGCGGGCGTGCCGGGAACGGGGGTGTATTTGCATTTGTTCTTCGCTAGTCACGACTTGGATGGAAGCAGCTGTGAAAGGCAGAGCTGATTATACTCAGAACGACCTCATCACACATCCTTTTATCTGGTCAGAATTAAAGCGCTGGACTGGTACGATTGCCTAGTAACGTAATAAGACTTTAGTGACTTAATTAACCTCACTGTATCTGACTGATGTGCCATGACCTGTCTTGATAATGGCTTTCACTTCATCTTATTGATTTACTATGTAACTTCAGTTCCTTTTGCATTTTATATTAATTTTACGCAACTTAATACAAGGTCAAAATATCGCCTTTACCACGATGGCATGCGTGTTTCCACAGTTTTTTCAATGTGGTGCGAGCTACTTTGAGTAGTCAAGATTGCAATTAATCAAACTGTTGAATGTTGTACCTGTATCGGCCTGGTTGATCTAACTCTCGTTTATTTGACATGCCTGTTCCAAGAATAGCCAATTTAGATGAAGTGTAATCATTAACAGAACACTTAAGCATACTGAACTTTCGATTTAAACGTGTGCACAGCCAGTGGGACCAAGATGCCAAACATTACACTTAGCACGATTAACACAGGAGATTCAGCATTTATGCCGCGTCTCGCATGAGTGCGTGTTTATCGAGTCAGCAGCATTTTAATTAAACAGCTGTTGCTGACGCACGTTGCGCGGTTTAGACAGCCGCTTCAAGTGAGATGGTAGGTCGCGTGTCGACGCCAACGACAAACGGTGGAGAACGCTGTACCATCCGCCGTGGCGTGGCTTGGCAGAGAACCACCCTGTCGGTCCTGCGCAGTTGAGCCGAGCCGAACATAACTTAACAGCCGGAGTAAGCCACCTCTGCAGTAACCTCCGGCAACGTCCGAGCAGGTTTTTCGGATGATTTCAAGGTGCCAACAGCAAAGGAGGGTTCCATCATGTTTAATGCAATAAGCTGGCACATCTCTCAGCGTCTCCCTGAATGAATGCATGGAATTATTTATGACTCTGCGGAATGCATCAAAACGCATACACATGTAAGAGCACATAAATAGAAGTACTTTTATATTGTAATATGAACTGTGCATATGTGAGACACGTGACATGGTTTCACAGGAACGTAAGATAAAGAGTTTGCGAGTTTAAAGAGGTTAGTATTGCTAGAAAAGTAAACCAAGCTACCCAATTAGGCTAGATTTAGACGACAGGGTGAAATGCTGAAACTACATATTTTTTCTCTTGGTTTAGATCAAGTTAACTTTGGGCATACACAAATGACCACCTCCTTGCATGCATTTGAATTAGAGACCAATTAGATGGTGTGGTCACCTCCAATTAGATTTCTCTGTAGGTGAGGATAATGGTAGGTGTGTCGTTCACGTGAGGAATGACGGTTTAAATTAAGCTTTGAGTTACATGAGCACAGTTTTATTGATAACAGTTGTGCTATTAGTTCATCTGGACCACATTCTGCAGAAGAAGGTTATAAGGTGTATATATACACTCGTCAGTCCGCTAGCATGGGTAACTCGACATGAACTTTTAACTTTAGAAAATGTGTGCATACTGCCAGACTGTTCTGAGGTACCGAATGCTTCGCATGAAATGTGGGAAACTTGAAAATCACCGCTTCGCAGGTCATACGCCTTGGCTGTTTGTGTTGGAAATCCGGTTTAAAAATTCCCCTTTCGGAATGTATGCGTGTTCCTTTGGAGGTGTTCTGGGGAGTGGAGCTGGAACGCAGTGATAGCAGCCTTCACGGCTGGATGTAAACCACAGTGCGGCACTGCTCGAAACCTCATTCGTGGAGAAAAAGCGGACGGGTTTGGAGTAACTTTAACCTTTATTTTGCAACAAAAGTGTGGCCTTCATCCATGGGAAATCGATCGTGTATCTGCGGGACACATCTTCCTGCCCTCGTTTCTTTGAGGACAGCCAGTCACACGGCCAGCTCCGTGCCGCTCTGAGACGCTCCTGATGGCTAGCGTGCTAAACTTCAGCACGGGGGCAAGGAGGCCGTGTTGCAGGATATTGCGTGGCAGTAGAATGCAAACACATAGCAAAGCTGCTAACGAATCGCATTACTGCTGACATAGTGAACGGAGTAAGAACAGTTCCAAGTTAGGCTAATTAAAGTTTATTTGTATAGTGATTTTTGTTTTACAGCAGACATTGTTGCATCTTTGCAGAAATCCTGGTTTCAATCCCGCATGAGAAGCAGAAGCACTGAGATGGAGGAACCAGACTCACAAACAGAAGCACTGAGATGGAGGAACCAGACTCACCAAGGAAACTCAGGATTCTCTAGGTAACATCACATAGCCTCCTGGGGTTTTCATGAGCTGAAAAGTTTGCAGCCATAAACATTGTGGTGTGTGTCTGTGTGTGCTGTCCATACAGTCCAGGTGAGAGTTCTCTGTCTGTGTTGATTCATGCTTTTGTTAGCTGATGTTAGTTTGTTACAGTATGACGAAATCATGTTCAGACTGGAAGTCCAATTAGAACCAGCCTGAGTGACCCTACAGCCAACAGTTGCATCATGTCTGCAGTACTCTGAAATACACACACTCGCACACACACACACCAGTACACACTTGGCCATTAGCACCTCAGCATCTTGTCACTTCCTTTACCCCCACTTCACACACCACCCTGCTGCAGCTCTCTCTCTCTCTCTCTCTCTCTCTCTCTCTCTCTCTCACACACACACACACAGAGCTCAATCTTAGGAGGAGTTTGCTGACTACACTAAAGCATCACCATGCATCCCCAGTGTGATGGTTGCTTTATTATGAAGCAAAGAAGGCATGCAGTATTCCATGCAGGGGCCACACTTCACATACCAGCCCTGCAGCAAGAGGCAAAAACCAGCAGCACCACTTCCCCACCTCTGTGAGCCATTCTCCATCTCTGTCCACCCCCTCCCTCTCCTGGCTCGCCTGGAGCGAGCTAACCCTCTCCAGAACAGTCCCGGGCTCCATGCCCTGCCGTGTTGGGCGGGCGCGTTAGCTGCCCTGCATGTGGGTGTAATCAATGGACAGGCAGTGAGATCAGTGCATTCCTAATCTTCGACCTCCAGCGGGCGCTTGGCACATCGGCGCTTGCCTCCCCCGCCGCGTTTGAAGCCACGGATCAATCGATCTGCACCGGCCGCCGCTGGCCGGCGTCACGAAAGCGGTATTCCCACAAATTGCCTGGCAGTGCTCACGTTTGTCTGGGGCAGTCAGCACAGTGCTCACGTTTGTCTGGGGCAGTCAGCACAGTGCTCACGTTTGTCTGGGGCAGTCAGGATGACGGTCAGCCCTCGCACTGACCAGAAACCCTCCGCGGACGCGAGCAGCAAGCTGACGGCTACGTGCTGCTGGAGAAAACTAGACAATGTTTGACCGACGAGTGATTGTCCCATCGGCGAATTTAATCTCGTGGAATTAACGTGAACCCGACCCAAATCCTCACTAGCCGTTAAACTCGATTTGTTTCCCTAAAGCACTTCGCCCTCTCGGTCCGCTGACCTTTCTTGATAAAATTATGGAAGACACACCTGGGATTCGGAATCAATAATCCTGGTGGGGGAGGGGGTGTGGTACAGGACTGCCCTGCGTGTCCTTAATATCCTGCTCCACCTCCCGCTGTACTGCCCCTTAAACGCTTGTCTTTCAGGTTCAGAAGGGCAGCTTCTATCTCACAGACTACAGCCCAATCCGCAGCTGTAACCTGCCACGACTCCCATCACGGGCGCCGCCCTCACTGGCGCAGCTGTTTTATAACACTCCATTTACATACGCAGTGCTCGCCCGCAACCTAGTTCAATTCGAAGTGCAACGTAGTAGATGAAAAATGTGTCCTACCTGTGAGGACCATGTAAAAGCGTCTCTGGTGAGTAATAGTCTGAAGCGTGACGCGTCAGACAGGCGTCCGCCCGATCTGTGGCCTTGGGCTGGGTGCTTAACGCTCAGGAATCCATGATGCGTGTAGACGCGTCCGGGTGCGAGGCACCTTCCTGCAGCCGTGAGTTGCCTGGGGAAGTGATTTTGTTTTGGCATTTTGCGAGGATGCAACACAAGGTCACGGTCCACTTCAACATGGTCAGTGAGTTCTCCAGAAGCTTGGCTGTTTCCTGATTTATTTATTTATTTTATTTTTTTTAAAGGATTTGCCTTTGCCCAGGAGTTTCCCCTTTTCCTGAGGTCTTCTGAGTGAAGGACAGTTGTAGGACACACAGACCAAAGAACTACCATTACTTCCATGTTTAAAACATACCAGGAATCTGAACATGAAACGGGAAGCTAAAACAGCATTGAGAGTTGGTTCTGTTTTATGATGTCTTTCTTCCCAGATTTACTAATAAGTTTTACTGGACATTTATTAAAATATTCTATCAATGGATGTCTGGAGAGGACATGATTGTATTAAATTGACAAATTAATATAATTAGTTCAATGGATATTAATTGGCTCATGTTAATCCTTTATATTGATTTGTAAGGAATCTGCCACTGTAAAAAAAAAAAAAACCCTTTGCAGTGGAATTGTCGCATCAATATGTTCATAAACTTGTTAGCAACGTGGCCGATTAATTGTGCAAGTAGAGTCTTTTGGTAATACCCCTCTACCCACTAACTGTTACATCGGTTAACGTTTCTTCATGAAAAAGGGCTTTGTTGGTCCTCTATAGGGTAGAGTAAGAGGTTCTGTATGACCCAATAGATTACAGTTTTCCCCTTTTGTTGTGCTGCCATTACAGGCAAATTACATCTGGAGTTTCTTTGTTTTTCAGTGACATTTCATATCCCTGAGAGCCACAGACTGCATGTGCTTCTCTTGGTGCTGTAATGATCAGTAATGGACACACTGTTTTGTCATATTAATTACATTGTGAAATGAGGTATTTTATCAGCAGATTCATATTGCCCAGTTTGAGCAGAGTCATTTGTGGGCAGGCAGTAATGATGCACAATACAATACATAGGGGAATGTGTAAATGATCATGGTGACAAATTGATATTTCAGAATCAGTACTTCAGAACCAGAGCTTCATAATGAGCACTTCAGTACCAATATTAGTAGCAACACAGTGGTGGTGTTTCATTCCACACAAACACACACACCTCCAATAACCAATATTGGATGTACGTGTCACAGAAGAGGAAACTACTAACAGTTGGATTTCTGCTTCCACTCTGAGTTCTGCAGGAAAAAAAAAGTTCATTCTTGAAGAGATGGAGTCCTCTGATTGGCTCAGTCCAAGACATCACATCCAATAACGTGTAGAGAAAGCAATACACAGCACTTACCGCTGCACTTGTACTACTAGCAATAATACAGCAGAATAGCACTTGGAATGAATGGCTCTACAGCAAAGAAAATCGCTTATTTTTCTATACTGATGATGCGTGCAAATTATAACTAATCAGGTCCTGAAATGATCCCCGGAGGTAAATTTACAGTTGTGTAACAGAACTCACTGGCCTCGTGAATATTAAGTCCCCAAATGCAAATTTGTCGATTTGGCATCTTTACCAGTGTGAGTGGCAGGAGAGGAGGCTGGTGCAGAGGATTAATGTAATAATGCCTGTGTTGATCGTTCTGCTGGCTTGACTCCAGCAGACCCTTCTACACACACACACAGATGGGACATTGCAGTGCAGTTATTGCTTCCAATTTGCTAGGCTACTGTGACGTGCACACCTCCATAAGGTAAAAACTGTGTGAGAATGTGGACGTGTGTTCATCCATGTATGTGTGTGTGTTTATATATCAAGGACAGTACTGTATATACACACACTGGAAATGCACCCAAATATAACTTGCGTATTTAAAAACCCACACATTTTGGCTTTTGCTGTGATTGTGGTTATCATCATGTTGGACCAATCCTGCAGCCTCTTATTGAAGGGTTGTCCACACGTATTTGGCTGATGACCCACTGGTGTGGCGTGAAATATTGCTTTTCTATATTTGGAGGCCCACGACTGTGGACGTGGGTGGAGAAAATGTTGCCTGTGGCGTCAAGCAAGCACCGGCCATTACTGCGCCAAGTAGCAGTCCTCAGCTCGGGCGCCACTCCCCGAACCCTGCGTGTGCCGACAGGCTCCTCAGTGTCTCGGAGCAGAGCTCCTCTGCCTTCCGGAAGAGCTCCTGTAGGAGGTGGTGCGTTCTCACTCGACTCCTTTGGAGTTCTCACTCCGCCGTGTGTTAAACTCCACTCCGCAGGGCATGAGAAACTATTGAAACGGATGAGGTTAAACCCTCGTCTCCTCCCAGCTTGATTTTGATTTGGCTTTGTCGCCATTGCTCTCCGGTTTATGCACTACTCATTTGTTCTCATCAATGACCGGCCTATAAAATATTAACTGGGTCACCACAGTGGGCGTGGCCTGCCCCTCTGCTTCTGCATGGGGGGAGGGGCGATGCTTCGTGATAGCAAACGGAGAGGAGCGGGAAAAATAGCCAGATGAATTTGCATATCCATTCTCGCTGGCTTTAGAAGTGACTGCCAGGCAAATATGCTCTGAGAACATCCCAAGGTTATGTCATAGCTTGGCACTTCTTATCTGAAGTGTAGGAAAGTAAATAAATTATGCACATCAATCCACATGATTGCAAGGGGGAGGGAGCTATTGGGTGTAATTATAAGGCCACGTATGGATGGCAGAATGTGGAAGCGGTGAGGGAGGACCATAAATCATTTCCACTGCACTGCGGGGGGGGTATGGGGCCGATGACGTCATGTGAGATTTCTACATACACAAGGCCTCATACTTGTAAAATGGAAACAGCAAATCGTACTCAGAATGTAGCTGTGGAGTGTGGGTGTGAAGGGGTGGGTGAGGTGTGGGTGTGAAGGGGTGGGTGAGGTGTGCTTGTACACCCAGGTTCCCAGACTGCACCGGGCAGGTCAGGTGGGTCCAAGAATTTAAGAGCTTTGACTGAAGTGGCTTATATGATGGGAGGGCTAGGGCTTACGTGTTCAGTTATGGAAGCATGTTATAAGAGCACAGGATGGAGATGTAAAGCCATAAGTTCCTTCCCTGATTAATGGGAAAGAGAAGGAGAGTACAGGCGATGCATCCTCAACCCATCTGCACCGTCATGCACTGTTTGAGAATCAAAAGATGCATTAGAATAAAAAGCAGCTGAATATTCAAGTTTGTGTGTGTTTGTGTGTGTATTTGAGCTCCACATTTAGAATGCTTTCTGTATTTCCTCAGGTTTAATTAGTTGATTTTGTATCGTGCCCAGAGGTGGTGATGTTTTCTACTGTTTTACCACTTGGCTAAATGTTAATGGAGCATTTTCCTCTGATTTCTTATGAAACGAGGTGCTTTCATACACACTGCCACGGTGCACAGGGAGGAACTCGATAGGTATTAAAATTCCTCCCACTGATCACTCTGCGTTATCAGATCACACTGCCCTTTCTAAGAATCCATCAAGGAGATCCACAAACACTGTGTGTAATAGTGTCTGCGGTTCTCTTAAGCCCCCCCCCCCCCACTCGCCCCATCCAAAAGTTGAAATGCCTAGAACATACATTTCTATCATAACGTGGGTGTTGTCATGGGTGATGTCACGAGTGATGTCACCCTTCATCGGTCATCAGAGACAAAGACTTAAGGAGACACACAAGACTCCATTTATATTTCTGCCCGTGTGAATTGCTGTTTTCTTTAGGGGCCATCAGTCCTTGCGTTATCTCTGTTGCAGCACAGTGCCTGAGCGTACCAGGGAGTGTTCCCTTAATAAAATACTTATCGCAAATTAATTATAAGCACAAAAAGTTGGAAACGTGAGTAAAGGTAATTTATGAATGAAATGTAAAAAGACCAGTGCCACCCTAGGTTGGGAAAGCTGAAGCTGTTTGCATGGTCGAGAACAAAGTAGATATACTCTTAATAAATAAAACAAGTTCGAATTAGAACAGCTTTAAAGTGGCAGTGATGATACATATGGAATACCTGTGTAAAGCAGTACACCCGAACACACGAAAACAACATTCCCACTCCAACCGCTTCTGCCCTTTTTACACCAGAGCTATTCGGTAGCCTCCTTGAGGACTCGTAGCTGGTTAGCATTCTTATGTTCCAGCTCCTTACATATGTGAGGTAGATGAATAAAACTCTCCTTGGTTACCTGGTCCAAGAGCACTGACAACTAGGGTGGAATGAAAACGTAGATGGAGTAGTGATCCCCAGAGTCCCAGCTGAGTAGTGAGTCTGTGAAATAGACGGTGTAATTAATCCCATGTATCGGCTGGTTAACCCTATTAGCGTATGCTAATAGCACTAGCATGCTTTAGAGGGTTGCTTCATGGTTATCATGTCTGGGGTACATCGAGACGGTCTGTGTTGTATTTGCAGTAAAAATAAATAAAATGTATGTTTATTTTTGGAATAAAGGTAAAATTATCTGTCCTGAAAAAAGATACAGGTAAACGGAAACAGAGGGAATGCCACCTACTTAAGGAGGAATATCATAACGGAGGTCCTATTGCTGTATTAACGGCATAATTACTCAGTGGAATCAGACTTGGGCCACTACAAAGCTCAAGAGATGAGGCTGTGTAGAAGCAGGACCAGCACTTACCAGAAATCATGAGATCAACAAGACGTTAATCAATGGATGTGTAATTCCACTAAAGATATTCCCAGATACTAGCTCCATAACATTACCCTTGTAACCAGTATGAACATGACCACTTGTGAAGCAATTGTTTTGTTGTTGTTTTTTTCAAGATTTTATGACTAAATTACAGCTGCACAGAACAGTGGTAGTGTTAGGAAGGGGTTGGGGGCGTTTGTCCAAGCACCATGGATAAAAAGCCCCCTGTTAGGAGCCCTCGGGCACAGTCAAGACCCCTGAGAGGGTGGGCAAGGTGGACATGACCCGACTGACCCCAGGAACCGTGTTCGGTGCAGCACGCCTTGTTTGCTTGTTTGCAGTGTGTTTTGTTTTGGTCTAATAGCATTCTGTAGTTTTCCCTGGGATCATTAAATCTATATCTGATCTACAAATCAATCAGCCTTTAAATAATGTCAGTGAAGATTCCATTCTTAATTGTTGTTCAGTTTATACATGATTAATGGTAATTAACGGTTATGCCAGTGACGACAAGAATCTTGAATATGTTCATGAAGAATCTTGACCATGTTCAAGAAGAATCTTCTCTATGTTGTTGACTATGAATCTTGACTACGTTTGTGAAGAATCTTGACTATGTTCGTGAAAGGTCTGCTAAATGCCTAAAATGTAAATGCAAGTTGGATTTTTCTGTTTTGCAGGACATACATGAGGTTTGGCTGGGGTTAATGTTCCTGCCCAGTTCTTGAGTAGCTGTCTGAATTCCCTGTCTTAATGACCCCACAATGGGCTTTCCACAGCAGCTGATATTAAAAACCATTTACAGTATGCAAATTTATGGGGTTTTTCTTAGTAAACATTTTGATTTGGCAGTTGTGTTAGCGAAGCAAGGCTGGATGTTGCTTGATTTTGCATAAATTCCACTACATTTTTCTCTGTTTATTTTATTCTAATCAAGTGTCTGTCTTCTTTAACTCCAATATGCGTAAATTACCTTGAACCTGAACCTGAGTATGAAATGTGCTAATTAATAAATTAATAATTAATAAATAAAATTGACCTCGAACTATATGAGAGTACTGGTTCGGAGCTACAGTCTGGGAGCCCTCTGCACACTCAGAGCTGAAATTACCATCCAAACTCTCCTTCATAATTTTATTGAAGTGTCATAGCAGGTTTGACATACTTGAAGTGCAAATAAATAAATAAATGGATTCTGCCAGGCACCAACACCCCCCCCCATCTGCCCCCAC
>JAOXYF010000027.1:8616154-8645141 GCA_028565775.1 Sternarchorhynchus goeldii | reverse complement strand
CATGACCATGCCCTGGTCTGTGTCAGGGGGAGTCTGTACCAAGAACATGACCATGCCCTGGTCTGTGTCAGGGGGAGCTGCCAGTGAAAACTGTATTACATTAATTCAATTAGAAAATTTCATTTGGATTCACAAAATCATCAAAAAAGTTCCAATAACTTAAAATATTTGCAATATGTGAGATATATTCAGATGTGAGTACAACTTATTTAAGTTTATTTGAGATCAAACAAAACATGGGATTATGTCCAGATACACATAGATTAGTGTAGTACTTGTATAATGCAGATCACAGTTTATAATGTCTGGTTAGGAAATGTAAGAAGTAATTCACGACAGTTGAGGAGTGAAATACTCTATACTCTATTACTCTATGAATAAATGCACTGACCACAGACTTTAAGTGCTTTGTGTTCATCAGTGCAGGTTCTACCTAGTGACAGGAAAAACACGAAAGAACAATCACAGACAAATAGAGAGAGAGAGAATAGAGAAAATGACTGAAGGAACCAGGTGAGAAACCTAATTTCTCTTTCATATAGCTGAGGTGAGAAACAGGGAGAGAGAGAGAGAATAGGGCTTCATTTGGTCCGATGTAGTTCACTTTTATCTGTCCTCTCCTGGTGTTAGGGAGAGTACCCTGTGAGTGCCGCACTGTAAGGAAGAGAGAGAGAGAAGGAGAGAGAGAGAACATGAAGGAGATAAAGCTGGGAATGTGGCGGGTGAATATTATTATGTAGGTCATTCCTCCCCTTCTCAGAGGAGCATGCCTGGAATAGCAGTGGCATGGAAAAACGCACGTGGCGAGATGTCCCATTTGAAACCTCCGTGCTAAGACCTTCCTCTCTCTCTCTGATGAGGACTGATGGGGTGGGCGGAGCTTCAGTGTCCTGGCCAAGTCTGATAGCATTTTAAAGGGACCCTGTACAAAATCTAGAAAAAAAAAAAATAAGGTGGGAAAAAATCTAGAAAATGTAGTTTGAAAGTGGGTTATAACCGTTCAAACACCTGAACAGCGGTTAATCCATAGGAGTTCAATCTGAAACATAAATTCATTTCAACTTTGTGGAATTCAAAGTAGATGTGCGATATTCTTTTTTCAAATTTACTTGCTGTTTATACTGCAGTTGACAGATGATACCTGTTTGTTTCAAAGTGCGGTAGTGCTTTGGTGATGGTTTCCAGTGGCAGTAAACAGTGGAGCCTGTGTTTAAACTAAGGTTCAAGGCTGTAGGCGGTGGATGTGGAAGAACTGAATGTGAACAGTAATTCTTCAGACTGCAGGGGAAGCAGCTTTATGACAGAGGGCAGGACGTAATGGTCCTGAAGCACCTAACAAGACCTGGAGCTCCAGCTCACAGCCGAACACCACCTGACAGCGAGGGCGGTGAAGATCATAAATATTTCCCTGCCAACTCTCTGATCTTGAAGGATAATTTTTGTTTGAAGACTTCTGTTGTCGCTTTATTGTTAGAACAGGCTTGATACACTGTAGAGCGTAAAATTCACCAAATAAAAAGAAATTATAAAAAAAACAAAACTATTGCTCTCTTTGTTTCTCCCCAGGCTCTCATCAGCTCTTTTCCTTCTAGCTCCTCATTTCCCTCTTTACCACCTTCATTCCTCACTCCTCACTCCTCCTCACTCCACCACCCCCCGTCCCCACCCCCACCTCTCTTCTTTGTCTCTGCATCCTCCTCTCCCATCCTCCCATCATCTGCAGAATCTCTTCTCCTCTGCATGCTGGGGTATGGTGAGCGTTTTCCATTCTTTCATGTTCATGCCCCCTGCTGAACGGAGTCCAGGGTTCTCGGCACGCCAGCCGTCGGGCTGGAAATTATCACTCGCTCCAATTAGACTCTGTCCAGGGAAAAGCACACTGCACCACCCACCTCCACCCCCCACACCACCCAGAGCTCCAGTGTTGTATTCGCAACATGCAGGGAAACGACCAAGGGGTTGAGAATCTCACTCTAATTAACGGAAAAAAAAAATCTCTCCATGATTAAGCAGTCACGGCAAACGAATTATAATGGCACAGGATCCAGGGAGAGATCTCACCCACAGCGGCACTGCCACGGCCCGGGCTCTCTCTCCCTCTCCAGCTTCCTTACTTCCTTACACCATTCTGAAGGCTCTGCCGCATCATGTGGTCATGATGGACGCGATTGGCGCGGTCGTATCTGATCAGCTGACAGTCTCGGGCTCACTTCGATCAACAGCAGCACTTACTGGAGGCTGCTGAGTGCTCAAAAGGTTGAAAAGCTCTCGATCAGGATGGACTCCTGTTCCTCACGCGGCGCCTAACAGCTGGGTGACGGTGACCTTGCTCGGCTGCCCTGTGTCAAAGAGCAGCTGTCAGCGCTGTAAATCAGTAGATGTACATTTGTCAGATCAAATGAATTTCCTCTCTTGTGTGATCCTGCATGAGGGACTTATGAAGCATCAGTTGCAGTAAATAACACTTGTAAATAAGACTTGGGGCCCTGGCTGTTACTGTCACTGTTGACTTGGTGCTGAAAGGAGTTATTTTTAAAGCAGATTTGGGTCAAGAGGTGTTATTTTTATGCTCCGGCCCCTTTAGCCAAAGTCTGGAAGCCACAATTAATTTAAATATACACTGAATAATTCTGAGTAAAACTAAGCAAAAATAAACAAAAAATAAAAACAACAAATCTTAATGCTGCTATAATTACAGGAAGTTTCCTGACATGCACCAGTCAATGTTTCGACATGAAGTAAAATATAACAACATTATATCAGTTTTCTTGTTTGAATCTTGGCAGATCTTCTTCCATTCCGGCTTGGATCACATTCGTTTGTGTGGATGAGTCGGCATACGCAGTTCCGGTTACATGGTTCCTGTGCGGATCGTGGTGAGATGGCAGCAGACAGTGGCCAAGCCTTCGCCAACTCCAGCCTGTTCTCTCTGGGTAAAGTGCAGTAGACTAGCTAAACGCTGTACTTCCTGGTGCCAACGCTGCCCTCTGCCAAATCCCTTAATTGGCTTCCCTTCTCCAGTAATAACGCCTGGATATCACTCAAACCCTCTTTATAGCACGAGGCTGTATTGCATGAGAGAGAGAGAGAAAGAGAGAGAGAGAGAGAGAGACATAGAGAAAGAATCGTTCTGTAAGAAATTATACTTAAGAAAAAAATATGTAAGAAATTATATGAGTCTTCTATTTGGTTCCTCAATATGTGGGTAATTACTTGAACAGCACTGCACTGTGAGACAGCTCTCAGCACTGTGAGACAGCTCTCAGCACTGTGAGACAGCTCTCAGCACTGCACTATGAGACAGCTCTCAGCACTGCACTGTGAGACAGATCTCAGCACTGTGAGACAGCTCTCAGCACTGTTTCTCAGCACTGTGGTCCCCTTTTCACTACGTATACATACACACACACACACACACACTCATGCGGACACACATGGACTCATATACTCACACATATGCACCAAAGCGTCATTGCCATTTGCAAAACGTCATTTGTTCAAAAAGTAACTCACAGCAAGAAGCCACTTACCAAAAATATTTGATAAATAAAAGTTATCAAAAGCACAGGACTAAAAGAATGTAATTGGAAGTTTGCAATGGAGTTGAGACTGATGGAGTTGAGACTGATGGAGTTTAGACTGATGTTGCGATGGAGTAAAAGACTCACTTCAACTGAACTCACTGTAATACAACTCATATCTGTGAAGAGAATGGGGTGCCAGTAGTAGATCTGCCAGTTCTGGTGTTCTGTGCTAGTTCTGGTGTTCTCTGCCAGTTCTGGTGTTCTCTGGTGGATGCCAGTCAGGGTGCATGGAGCTGTCCCACTAGCAGACATCAGGCCCTCGTTCCACCCCACGGAGTCTATTTCTCACAGGTTGATCAGTGTCCCATTGGAGAGGTCATTTTGTAGGGCTCTCCTCATACAAAGGAGCAGATGCTGGTCCTGCTGTTGGGTTGAAGCCTTTTATGGCTCTGTCCAGCTCTCCTCGTGTGATGTCCCATGTCCTTGTATCTCCTCCAAGCTCTTGAGACTATGCTGGAAGACACGGCAAACCTTCTTGGGATGGCATGCATGGATGTGCCATGCTGGAAGAGCTGGACTCTCCGTACAGGCTGGACTGCAAGCACCAGTACAATCTCATGCTACCAGTAGGACCAGGGCACTAGTAAAACACAAACCTACAGTACAGTAGAGAAGAATCAATCAGGAAGAATAAGGAGACAGCGATTGACCACCTGCAGAACCATTTCCCGTTTGGGGTTTGTCTTGTTGATGTCTGCCCACTGCACCTGTTGTCACCTTTATTTCTTCCTTACTGGACAGGTTGACGTCCCTGAAGGTGAACTGATTTGCCATTATACTGTGATGATTAAGTGCTCCCTTCATTTTTGGAGCGGTGTATATATCTTAAGGTTATGCTTTTGCCGTGCTAGTATCTTCTGTTCTTTTGTCTCCTTGATGATTCAATCTGAATTTTGCCTTCAGTAGACAAATACATCTGTGTGTGTTTGGAGCTGAGTGGCTTTTTATGGACTCCTGGACAAGCAATACGAAGAAACAAAGCAGAACGATCCCACTTGCCATGTGGCCCGATCCAAGCCCCTCCATCGCCAGCAGCACTTTCTCCACAGCTAAATGCTTACTGACAGACCAGTACTTACATTTTATGCTATATTAACTTTTATCAGACCATGGAGACATAACTATATTTATTGGATTTTACTGAAGGGGCACTGTAGAAAATTCTCCCTGTCTAATGTCAGCACACATTCAGAACATGTAAGCTGTCTTTTTTCCTCTTCTGAGTCTGGGAACAGCCTATTCTGTGTGGTAATTCCATCAAAGGAGAAATTGCATTTTTATTGCATTGAAACAAAATGTATTTGAATGATTACTTTGACTTTATTTGTTTTGCACTTGTTATTTATAGAATTTGAATAATATATTCATGAGAGCACCCAGGTCTGACTTCTGGCCCATAAACATGGTGTTTATAGGCACTTGAATCGTTTTGCCATGAGGCCTGCCAACGCGTTACTCTGGTGCGATCCCCTCCATCTCCGAACGAGATGGTTCAGTCAGCCCAGGTTAGACCCTCTCCCGCTTCACCAATTTTGGAATGTGTGCATTTTACTTCACACATCAGAAAAGCTTCATTTATAAATTTGCACATAGATCACGTTTGCTACAGAAAACAGCCTGCAAAAAAATACAGGAAGTTAGGAGCAGGCTCAGAGAAAGACAGAGCGGTCCACAAGTATTTGGCCTGAGGTTATAACAGTGTAAATGCATCCATCTCTCCAAGCCACATTCAGCAATCCAAACCCAGACCAACACTACACATCACAACACATGAGATCCAGGACCATCAGGAAGTTCCCAGCACGATATGTTCACACCACAGTCTCTGCTGTATTAATTAGACTAGCCAGTCATTTTCTCATTAACTTTGGCTCCGGGAACTGGTGCCTTCATCTAAGTTTCAATTTCTGAGGCACCAACCATAGCAGGAAAATGCAGAAAACAGGTAAAACACAGACAGCTGGTTGATGTATATGTGTTGATTTGCATATTAGGCACCACATAGCATTTGGAGTACAAAGTGTCTAACTGGAGACACTTTTGACTACATGGTGTAAATGCAGGTGGTCTTAAAAGGATGTTATCCACATCCAAGTCTCATGAAACATCCAGGTGTAAACATGGTCTGTAAACATGGTCTGTAAACATGGTCTGTAAATTCCGAGTTCTGTGAGCTTTTCTGAAACTTGTGCCAAAGTGAATCAGCGCTGGCAGTGTATTAAACATGCAGGCACTGCCTCACTCTCTCTCTCTCTCTCTCTCTCTCTCTCTCTGTCTCTCTCTCTCTCTCTCTTTCTCTCTCTCTCTTTCTCTTTCACTTGGCCTCCTGTTTTCTGCCCTTTCACACTTCTTTTTAAAAGCGTGATGTTCGTTCTTCAGGAGCCCAGCTCTCTCCACACCCTCCATCTCTTTGGCTAAGGTACTTTCCCTCTGGCCCTGACGTTGGCTCAGGGGAGCGAGCACCTGACAAAGACCCCGCGCTAGTGGTGCTGCAGGTCAAAGGGTTGGGGGCCAGATCACAACCTCCGCCCAGACCCCGCTCACCATTGCCCCAGCTACATACCACCCCAGGACTGTATAAATACTGCTCAGTTTCTCCTCTTCCCTTCCACTTTCTCTCTCGCTCTCTCTGTCTCTCTCTCTGTGTTCATTTTAGGTGATGATAAAATCCTCAGAAACCTTCAGCACACACACACATTCATACACACACTGAGACATTCAGACATTTATATCCACACACACAAACGAGGTGGCTGGCAGCAATGTCGGACCTTTACCATAAAAAACAGACAGAAAAAAGCCTACAGGTGTCTAAGACCTACAGAAGAGCTACAGAAATACACCAGAGCTGCAGAGGAGCTACAGATGAGCTACAGAGGAACTCCAGAAGAACTACAGAAGACCTGCAGAAGACCTCCAGAGTGGTTTTGCTTGTAGCTTTGCAGCTGTTTTAAACCTTCTGCTTCGTGAGCTTAAACATGGATGAGCTGCTTCGCTCGGCAAGCTAGCCCCTGCTAGCCACTGCTAGCCGTTGAACGGCTTTGTATGAAAACTATTTAAAAAATTCTACTCATGATAGTCCTCAGTGTGCCTGCAAAGGTCACATCAGGGTGGGTTTCCTGTCTGCGTCTGCTCTGGAGAGTTAAAGGAAGAGACTATGTCAGAAACAGAGGACGGTGGCAGATCAAACAATATCGCTTCATAACTTTTAGCCCCACCCCCATCTCTCCTCATCCCTCCAGCTCTGATATTCCATAGATGGCAGTGTATCATTCATTCTCCCTTTGTCTTTGACTCTCTTTCTCACACACAAACCCTTTCTTTTCCCTATGAAACACATCCCGTCTGTCCCTGTTGTCCTCGAGAGGAGTAGCTTATCAGTTCTGTTGGTAGCCACGGTTACCGTTTGTTCTTGCCGCTCCACGCACCAGGTCGACCTGAAGTGACCCTGAACTCCCTTCTCACTTTACGAACAACGTGAATGGCAGCCTTTACGTTTCGCCCAGTGCCTATGTGAATTTTTCTTAACTGGTTTGTAACATATTTGGTTTCTGTACTAATAATTAAACCAGCACATAACAGCCACTGCTGTCTCACTGCCTGTCTCACTGTCTCACTGCCTGTCTCACTGTCTCAGCATGTGCATTTTCTTTCAAGCTGTCGTTCATAACAGCGCTCAAACCACTTCCTTCTAGCTTGCTAATTTAGCGTAAAAAATTGACCATTAAATCAGAGAGCAGGGCCTCTAGCCCTGCACTGCATTCCCACGACAGCTAGGAAAAAAATAGGTGACTGAACTATGTGCATCGATATAATCGTTCTGTGTCCGTCTGTTATTTTTAGTGGCCTGACAGCCGTGATTATGCTGCCCATACAGTGCTTTCTTATCGTTATTCTGAGAAGGGGTGGAGGTAACTTGCTGCAAACACCCGCTGCTGGAAAAGTCGTCTGGGTTGCCAAGGCTTCGACACGGCGAGGGTAAGTCTGCCTCATGTACACTTTCATGTTTTATTCTCACTTATTTTTTATGACAATCCCTGAGCCAGATCTGTGTGTGTGTGTGTGTGTGTGTGTGTGTGTGTGTGTGTATTCAAGGAATCAGGAGAGTGTGGTTGACTATGAATTCAATTGCGTGGGATGGATGGTACAGGATTAGCACACCCTCAGGTATGCTGTGGTACTGTGGTAGTGTGCACGAGTGTATAGCTACGCACAGTGATCACGGTGATCAGCGTATGTGTGCTTGAGTGTGTGTCCACTGCTGCTGTGAACCCACACCTCCCTCTCTCCCTCCCTCCCCATATAAAAGATACCAGCAGTCTAAATGAGCATCTCTCCTGTATGCACATCTCTCCATGTGTCCTGCTGGCTGCACTGGTGTAGACGCATATAGAGTGAGAATTTACTGATCTCTCCCTCTATGTCTCTCTCTCTTTCTGTCTCACACACATATACACACACACACACACACCCTCTCTCTCTCTTACTCTCTCTCTTAGGGACTGCATAGACACGACCACAGAGCAAGCATTCCGACTCACTGTAGCAGTGGATATATTCTGCCAAGTTTGAGCCAGACTGCATAGCTGGCCGTGTGCCAGTATCCACCTGGTGGTCCTGCAAATGTGTGTGAGTGTGTGTGTGTGTGTGTGTAAGAGAGAGATAGAGAGTGTGAGTGAGAGAGAGAGTGTGTGTGTGTGTGTGTGTGTGTAAGAGAGAGATAGAGAGAGAGTGTGAGTGAGAGAGAGAGTGTGTGTGTGTGTGTGTGTGTAAGAGAGAGATAGAGAGAGAGTGTGAGTGAGAGAGAGAGCGTGTGTGTGCCGAAACCATTTTAGCTGCAGTGACTGGTGGATGTGTATCAATGTGTATAAAAATAGGCACTTGCTGATAGTGAGGGAAGAACATTAATTCATAACTTCTTTGGCTGTTGTGTGTTTTTAGCTAAACTCTCAGTGCACCAAAAAAAGACGAGTCGCAGTTTCAATGTTTCAAACATTTCACAGTTTTTTTCATCCCTTGTGGACAGGCATTTGGACCCCTTTCAACCTTTACGGCCTTCAGAAGTGCCCTTGACGTTGGCTGAAGGAGCAGAGGGAGCTGGCCCTCACCACCGATGCCTCCGCCGTCCGTTTGCTGTCAAACCTGTCAAAATGTGTAATATGCTGTGTCACTGGAACGACAACACACTTGTTCTGAGTTTTCACAGTGTTTCTTCATGACTTCATTTAGAGAGAAATTCCCCGCGGGACAACTGTGCTTGGTTCGTTGTCCTTCTAACCAGTTAAGGTCGTTCCCGTTCTCTCATTCTTTCATTATAACAGAGGAGGGCGGAGCTTGTACCTCGGTGACATGGTGCTTCGTTTGATGGGCGTGGCTAGACTTCGTCCTGAATGTGCGTGACAACCTACGGCTACAAAAATTCCGCTGAGATACTTGGAAAGGTTATAACCAGGTTAAGATCATTCACACCATGATCAGATTACACTCTGTCTAAATATCCATGCTGACTGTTTTTATGTGGAAATAATACCTACATTAATTGTTGAAAATTGTATTTATTCCAAATGATTCATTAGAGTTGAATTAGCTGTTATTATAATAGGCTGTGTTGTTAGGACATGATGTTAAGATACGATTAAGATAAGTGTCAACATGGCTGCATGTCTCTGCAATTTCTGCAGTTCTGCAGTAATGAATTCTTTCACCATATATTTGTTTCTTTTTAATTGAAATATTATTAATTCCAACCTGCAGTGGTTATACTTTATTGATATTGGTTCAGTTAACCAGTAGTGTGATTAATAAGTTGAAGGCATAAGCTGAAACAGCTGTGCACACACACACACACACACACACACACACACACACACACACAGAAACTTCCAGAGTGCTTTCAGATGCCAGCAGGAGGAATTCATCTATAAGATCTCAAAATTTCAGGCCAAGAGTTTCACTCTCTTTTTGATATCCCAAGAGCTTTTCTTCTGCTTCGATTTATGCAGAGTTCCCCAAAGCTTTTTTCTCCCCTCTGCCCTCTCCTTCCATCCTTCACTCGCTCACTTACACACTCCTTCTCTTATTCACTCACTCCAATATAGCACCATTATTTCATTCATTGGTGTCTGATTGGTCGGAGGTTGACACACATGGCCGCCGGCCCAGCTTCTGCAGGAGGGTCTCTGGAGGTAAAGGCTGCCCTGTGTCTCCTATAGGAAGAGGATTTGAGCGATGGGTGAAATGTGTTCACAGGAAGCTTCATGTGGAAGAGACAGTAAGAAAAGGCACTATGCAGTCATAACTCTTAACGTGATGAATAATACCAAGAGAAGACGGAGTGCATCGAGGGACAAAAGGAGATGAGGTAGAGAGTGGGAGTAAAAAGGAAGAAACTTACGGGAAGAAAACGAAGAGCGGAGAGAAAGGGCGTCTGAGTTGGCATCTGAGTTGGCATCTGAGTTGGCATCCTGGAGACCTCGGACCAAAGCCTTTTGGTTCAGCTCTCCGTCCCTCCTCTGGTCACACGCGATGTTACCAAGTGTCCGTTTTCCTCATCCAAGGGAGAAAATCTATCAAGTTTTCCATTTTTTTTCACTGGGCCGATAAATGAAACCTGCACCCTAAAGGTCAGAGCCTGGAGGAGAGCAGATTTGCCTACCAGACTTTGGGTGGCAAATTGATGCAGTGCTAATCTGAAACAGCACTAATCTGAAACAGCACTAATCTGAAACAGCACTAATCTGAAACGGCACTAATCTGAAACGGCACTAATCTGAAACAGCACTAATCTGAAACAGCACTAATCTGAAACAGCACTAATCCCTGTACATGTCCTTCCTTCACCTTATTTGAATTAGGACCAGAATATTTGCTCTTTGGTATGATGTCGTTTATATTAGCTGTGATATCAGTGCTGGACGTGTCTGACATGACATTTGTAAACTGCACCTAAAAGCAAATGACTCTCATTACCTTTGGAACCACATCATGTCCATATGCTATTTAGCAACATAATGGGTTTGAAATAACTGATTACATGGACTTCCCTGGCCTGCAAACAGCCACCATTAAGAGTATTAACAGGTACTGGAGCCCCAACTTTGCAGGTAGAAAAAAATATTGTTCTTGTACCTTTACATTAATGGCAGAGAATCATATTTCACAAAGCTTCCCACATTCTCTGTTTGTCCAGTTGTCACAGCAACATGGCATCAAGCTCTGGTTAGAGCCAATATTATAAGCAATGTACTGTATCTGCTTGAGGGTACTCTGAGGCAGAGTTAGTGAGCTCAGATAATGAACGGATGGATGGCCTGATTGATTTTCTTAAATGTCTGAGAGTCGGCCGTCCGCGTGGGCCGAGCCTCTCGGCCGGCACAGGCCCCGCGCAGCCGCTGAGAATGTTAAACAGTAAATCTCTGAGCTCCCTCGGCCGGAAAACGCTAAACCCGACAACCTTTGGTATTTCCACAAAAAGCCAATCTTCTCTCTTTAATTGTCCGGACGGCGCCTTCGTGGAGACAGAGGCAGGGTGAGAGCGCCTCTCTGAGCCCGGCGATTGCGGTAGGAACTATATTTAGCGCGAGCAGCGCCTGACGTCTCCCGAGCCCAAGCTGGGGTTTGCTGCAGCGTAGCGGAACCCAACTGCCACCTTGCCCGCTCAGTCATTAACCGTTGCGTACATAAATCACACCCCGTTCAGCCCCAACGACCGCGCACCTTTCCAACGACTCCCCGCAGCCATGGAGACGAGTGGCGCGTGGATTAAAGAAAGAAAAGAGGGTTTATCTTTCTGTTCTGGTTAAAATTAGATTCTCCGTCCTTCTTCCACTCCAGGGCTTGTCAGAGACATGATCTCGCTTGGGCAAACTCCCCGGCTCAGTCTGCGGCCGCCGAGGAGATGTTTCGGGTTTCCCGACGGCTACAGCCCCCTTATCCCCTGGTAAGGAGGAATGCAGGAAAAGAAACAAAATTCGCCTGTGCCAGGGTCCACCACTCATTCCCTTTGTTGTGCTGCAAGTGAACCGGTATGAATATTTTCCTGAAATCTTCCCTAAGCCTCTCCTCACTGCCGCAGTAATTGAGTTCAGGAGAAGGTCTGTGTGAGTTCCGCTGTCAATAACACTCCCCGCAGAGCCCTTCCCAGCTTTTTTACTTTGGTTTTTTGTTCACAGTGTGCAGCTTATTGCTAGTGTTTGACTGTAGTTAGTCATAATGCATTCCATCATAAAATAACCTCAACTGTTAGTGCCAAAGGGAGAGAAATGACGGTATAATTCCCTACGCTGCCACACTTAGCAGGGGAGCGGAGGTGAATCCTGTGCTTATCTCCACACGCACAGGCTTTCTCGCCACTCCACGCGGACAGAGAATGGCAGATATGAGCCTCCACGTTTTCCTCCAGCACATAATTGAACACACTGTTTCCACGCCCCCCAGCTCAGTGGAAGCAGACTGAAGAGGCAGAGACTGGAAGAAAAGGGCGCTGCCCCACGAACTTCTGCCCCAGGAGACAGAAGCGCCCGCCAACATTGCTGTGGGGCCAGCGGTAACCACCTTCCATGCCCCATCATCTAGAAAAAAGGCAAGTTCTCCTGGTCTGGTTTGAAGATCCATGGACCATGTTACTATACCAGCACTGAAGCTGTGTCCAAGGTCTCCCCACCCCATGTCTGAAATGTATTTCTAAATAAATGAATGAGCTCCCCAGTCATAACCATGCAGAAAGGTCAAATCAAATCATCAAGGAGATCACAGTGAAGTCACCAGTGTTTGCGTCGTCCTGGAGAGAGTGTTCAGAACAGTCTGATGCGCTTCAATCTGCAGGCAAGGCTTTTTCTGTCACTGAGGTTGTGTCACTGATTCCTGAAACAGCAGGCTCCGGGGGGGTGGGGCTTTGGGATGGGATTGGCTCCGCCCAGTCGAGGGCTCATGTCCAGGTGTGCTTTACTGTGTAGCTTAAAGTGTACCGCAGCCAAACGTGCTACCTAACGCAGTTCTGAATGTGTATTTAGTCCAGGTTTATTCACGAAGCTCTTTTCACAGTCCACACTGGTGCGAAGAAGATTTATGGACAGAGTTTACGGACATAAGCTTTATGGACGGATGCGAATAAGAAGGTTTAAGCCGAACGTCATTGAAACATCACAAGGAAGACATTTTAAGAAAAAAAATATATGCTCTGTGCAGTTCTAGCCTGTGAATTACGGAATTAAAGAAATAGATGCAAACATAAGAAAACAGTTTGTGTTGACAACTTAAGGCTGGAAAGGCAAAAAAAGGAGGATGTATATTTAGAGGTGTCTTCTGGAGCTGATGGCTATTACAGTCAGGTGGAGGCTCATGCTGGACTTGGTTTAATCAATCAGGATGAGGAGCTAATTAGGTTGCAGTAGGTCAGGTGTAAAAGGAGAGCCTTTTGAGAGTTTCTAAGAGTGTGGGAAATTGTGCAGATCCAAGCTGCTGATATTTACTTCACCATTTAATCATGATGCTCTGTGGAGATGTGCCTCTCTAAAAAATTAAAACATATAGACTTGGCTGTGCACACAATGTATCAATGTCAAAATAATATAGATACGTTATGGAGGTAACAGATGGCAAAGCGCATTAGCCAGAGAGGGTTTGCATTGTTTTATGGAAAAAATGAGATAATTTGGTAAAGGACACTCCACTGGGTTTTTTTTAATATTCACATTTACAGCCATTGACAGATGCCCTTGTCCAGAGCGACTTACAAAAGTGCTCTATCAAGTGAGTATCCACATGACAATACGGAGGTCAATGTTAAGAATACTACCAGGCTAAAGCCCTGGATAGAGTGGAAAAGAAGACAGTGGGGTATTTTTAAGTGTATATTTAAGTGCTTTGTGAGTCAGAGAAGAGGTGACTCTTCAATTTCTGTCTGAAGGCAGCCAGTGGCTGGATGGAGAAGCCAGTGGAAGTTCTTTCCACCACCTGGGTGCAGGACACAGAACAGCCTTGAGGCCTGTCTTCTTTATGTCTTGCAGGATGGTGGCTGGAATCAAGCAGGACTAGAGGCTGGAAGGCAGCGTGGTGCAGAATAAGGTTTGAATAATGCTGTTACGTAGATGTGAGCAGGTCCACTTTCGGCTTTGTAGGCGAGCGTCAGTGTTTTGAACATGATGGGAGCTGCAAAAGGAGCCATCAATGAGAACATGGTAATGTTTCTGGATTCCATAAAGAAGGATTACAAATGAAAAGAAAACTGTGAAAAACTGAGCTAAGAAAATCAAATGCTGCCAGTCATGTGTGCTGCATATGAACACTGAGGAAATGCTGAGTAGGTTCAGCCTTTAGGTGGCGAGAGGGAGCACATGCATGACTGAAGAGGAGTCATTGTTACAGGAAGAGTCTCAGTCACATGCATGACTCTGAAGAGGAGTCATTGTTGCAGGAAGAGTCTCAGTCACATGCATGACTCTGAAGAGGAGTCATTGTTGCACAAAGAGTCTGAGTCACATGCATGACTCTAAAGAGAAGTCATTGTTGTGGGAGGAGTCTCCGCTATATATAGTCAATGTTCTATACATAAAAGGCCTCACTATACTCCTTAGTACCTCACTATACTCTTTAGTACCTTGGCTGATGTGCTATGCACATATACTGAGCTTTATACTGAGTACCTAAATGATTGAGGAAGCTATAACATAACACTGCTGATGACATTTCTCATGGTTCACAGGGATGTTCTGATTGAACAAGGGCACAGACACCCTGGAGCTTTCCAAGGGCTTTTCTTACCTTACAGTTTTCATCACACCATACAAGTCCATAAATAGTCCAGTGACGATCCACAATTCACAAATGTCTCCAGTCAATGTTTTGAGGTGGCTTTTTTGTTGGTTTTTTCCCTGTGAGTTGAGTTTGAGTGTATGGATTTGTTTTATTGTTTTAAAAACATTAAAAATGATTTCAGAAAATGTATTTTACAAGTTGTATAAAAACAGTACTAGATTCTAGGGAAAGCAGAACACAGTGTTCCACACCCACCTCTCACAGACCTGCAAAAGGATGAGTGATCCATACCAGGGAAGGCGTTCAATTCCTACCTAAATCAGAGGTGAATCATCTCATCTGTCTGCGGGTCCTGAATCCCTGCGGCCCTTACACGTCATACGCTACGGCAAGACGCTTTCAGCTTCTCTTGCAACTGGTGCGGCCGGCATGGCGGTGACGGCCAAAAGGTTTTGCCGACTCAGAGCATGTTGGCTCCGTCCTGCCGACGAGAGGAGCCTAGTGGTGCAGTGCAACAGCAAAGGTGTAGCTGGAGGGAGGGACCCGTGGGGGAACCCAGTCCCACTCACATCTGGCAGCGTTAGATGTAACTCAATTTGGATTCCATCTCAGGTGATCTCATCCTATTAGCGTCTTTGTCCCTGGTGCAAGGCTGAAGCAATCTGTTGAACCGCAAGAGTCTTCAGGGGAAAGAGAGCAAGAAGAGTTCAGAGAGGGTGAGAGGGAGAGAGAGAGAGGGAGAGAGAGCAAAGGAGAGAGAGTGAGAGGGAGAGAGAGGAAGAGAGAGAGAGAGAGAGAGAGAGGTGTACTAAGGCAGGATATGTTACAGAATATTAATCATGCTGTTCACTACCAATCAGACCATGTTGTGTAGCAATATTATTATAAAATAAAGTGTATTATTATAAAATAAAGGTTAACGTTTAAGGAAGTGTCCTTTCACTTGTCTAATCCAAGCCTCTTTTACACCTCAAAGTGATCATTACAGATGCCAGTTTTCACCCAGTCTGAGCGATCAGATGCCATGGAAGGCTTTTGATCTTGCAGTAGCTAAGTACCCCTTCATTCCAGTGACAGTCCCACCAGTGAAGCCAGCCTTTCCGTCTGCACATCGGGACACTGATGTCATCCAAGAGCGATCAATGGTTTCACCTTGACTGCAGTAATGTGAGCATATGAATGTGCAGCTGGCACTTCAGGACATCAGGACCACAGTACCGCACTGGACAGGACTGTTCTGCTGCAGCTGGTGAGTCAGGCTTCAGGACATCAGGACGACAGTACCGCACTGGACAGGACTGTTCTGCTGCAGCTGGTGAGTCAGGCTTCAGGACATCAGGACCACAGTACTGCACTGGACAGGACTGTTCTGCTGCAGTCAACTACAACTAATTGACAAAGGCTTTATTAACATGCATGTAATTTGCATGTGAAAGAGCAGTGGAGACACCTAATGATGCTATGACTGAATCTGTGCTGTTGGTTCAGTATTATGGTGGAATTTGGTTTCACTGGTTACTGGATATACCACAGAATGCTTTTATATACCATGCAGTTCTTTTAAATACCACAGAGAGCTTTTAGATACCATAGAGATCTTTTATATACCATAGAGTGCTTTTATATACCATAGAGTTCCATTGTGTGGTTTTGTGTGGATCATGTGCAGCTGTATTCATCTTTCATTGTCCTCAACTGCCTTGAGGGATGACGGTGCTCTGCTAATTCCTTTCTGCTCCAGTCTGTGCTCTACTAATTCCTAATTATGTGATGTGCATTATTCATGAAGTCTCATTCACATCTGTAATAATGTTATCATAATTATTCTATAATGTCCAGCACATGCTTCAGATGCCGCTATTCGGATTCTGTTTCGTTCTTGAATGTGCGCTGTGTGGAAGTGTCACTGGGCATTAATAAAAGCAATAAAATAATAACAGGAATAAATGTGAACATTCTGAAGTCAACAGTTCTTTTCCTTATATTTCTCCTGTCATTAGAGACCTGAGGAGCAGGACAACTCTGATCCTGTCAACGTCAAAAAGAGAAGGATGTTTTCTTTCAAACCACCCAAGGATGCACCGAGGATTTTTGTTACTGGGTCGAAGGTGCAAGACTCAGATGGGTGGACCATGAGCCCTGGCTACATTAAAGCGAATGGGAACGAGTTTGAGTAACCCTATAAACAAGGAGGTAGATCGATAAACCACCAGCCCAATCTCACACAGAGTCCGCCGGCATAAATCTCAACCCTCCCCCCACTCCCCACCCCCTTCATTAAATTATAAAAGATCTGTGAGCCGTGAAACTCGAACGCTGAAGGATGTCAACGATGCCTAAATATAGCAGCTTGCCCAAAGAAACGCTTCTGCCTGTGTTATTCCTGCTTTCCAGGAGGTTATCAGAGAGGGTCACCTTGCCAAAGCACGTATGTATCTCTATGGTCCTGTCATCCTATACATCTCCCATTAAAATCAGTGAAATGTTCATATGTGTGTGTGTGTGTGTATTATTCCACCAATGCTACAGATCACATGCCCCTTTATACCAATTAGCATTGCAAATCCATTCATGGTGCATAGCAAGGGAACTCTCCTGACTAAAATAGAACCTGAACTGCATGTTGCTTTGTTAAAACAATTATGCAACTCACATTTAAAATTGTACAGTAAAACATTTAATGGTTTCTATCATCATTTTTCAAGGGACTCGTACTTGTAGTTTCACAGGCTGTGTGACAGGACATAGAAAATCTGGCTGACCTTAGGGTAACGGAACAAAAGACTCAGATTGGTGTCAAACTGAGCCACATCATCACACAAACCCATTTAATAAGAGCACTTCCCACTGGGCCGAGTTTCAGGGCTTCTGGTAGGGAAGCGACCCATCTGTGAGCCCATCTGCATTAGGGTGCTTTATCACCCTCCAAACGCAAGCCTGGTCAGGCAGCACACGCTTCTTGGCCACTATGTAACAGCAGCTTCTGGTTCCGTCCTCTCAGTAAAAGACTTGGACCTCGAAGCCATATGTGTAGTCACTGATGTCTTTGCCTGTGGAGGCGGAGCTTGTTTTAGCTGTTGGCTCTGTGGATTAAAATGAGTCTTGGGCTGTAGATGACTCTTTAAATGAGTCTGGGCTGTAGATGACTCCTTAAATGAGTCTGGGCTATAGATGACTCTGTAAATAAGTCTGGGCTGTAGATGACTCTGTAAATGAGTCTGGGCTGTAGATGGCTCTTTAAATAACTCTTGAGCTGTGGATGACTCTGTAAATAACTCTTGAGCTGCATATGACTATTTAAATAAGTCTGGGCTGAAAATGACTCTGTAAATGAGTCTGGGCTGTGATGGTAGCTTCACCTGCATACTCTAGAGACTCCTTTCAGCTGGCCCTCGATCTTCCCTCAGGACTTATTTCTAGCCAAATGAAGTGTCAGCCTGTCTATGGGCTCCTGTCCTTAGTTTTGATGGTCTAAAGCAGCCTGAATGTACTGCCAATCCATGCATGAAGTCTAATCCTATGGGTGGGTGTTTCTGTCGTTCTAAATCTTCACTTATTAAGTTCACTGAACTTATTACCACCTTCTTAGATCTTCATCCACCCTGCAAGTTCAACACAGTCATTTGTCCACCATAGCTTTGTTATGTATTAACGCTCATTTGATGTTTGTTGGTTTATCTGACACATTTTTCTTCCATATGTCATAATAACCTTTTAAGAGATGAATACATTTAAAACAATGTAAAATAAGTACAAATAAATCAAGCAGAGGTAAATAGAAAAGCTCACTGTGAGAGGCAGCCTCGATCCACCACTGTAATTATCTGGCATCAACATAGATGGAGATAATAAATAAATAAATGGCAGTAAAAGCCATGTTTGCAAAAATTACCATTTGATTAATGGTGTGCGATAATGGAGACCCTTATCTGACCAGTGCTCACGCCTGATGAGTTTCCCCTGCCGTCTGCTTTGTCACCATGTTCAGTGCTCCACTGCCATAATGAACCTTCGGCTCTGACAAAGCGTCCGCCGGTGGAGCGTGACAGGCCTGGCATCTGACTGTACGCCATCACGAGGCTCACGATGCGAAGCAGGAGAACGTGTGATGCAGTCCAGGAGCTCACTGAAGTTCTTCATCTCTGCTTGATTGAAATTTTGCACTGTAGATGTGACATATGGATTCCCTTTGGTTAATTCAACTGAATCTATTAAATCGGTGGAATCCATTCATTAGATTAATCCTGGGTTTATTCAGAACGAGCCCTTCAAAAAGGTAATATGGGATTAGCATCAGATATTTTAGTCTCTATCAAAATGTACACTCTAGAGTAGTAGGTAAGCAAGATTACTGATGACCAACATCACAATGCAGCATTTTCCCTTTGTGCTGACTGGAACCTGGAACACAGATCTGTGTTATTTCCACCTACAGTCCACCCCCTATATAAAGACCAAGAAACCTTAAACCAACAGTGATTTTAAGAAATTTCAAAAGCCAATGTTGTTGTAAAAATAGACACTTTTGACCAGTAATGTGAGATTCTTAGTTATTTTGCTTCAGATGAAAGACAACCCAGAGTGGCTTGGAGAGGTAAGTTGAGAGGGATTTCAGTGTCTGTGTGTGTTTGTGTGTGAGCATGTACATTTACATCAGAATGTGTGTACGTGCACACGTGTGTGTGTGTTTATGTGTGTGTGTGTGCGTGCACCTGCACATCCGTGCGGAGGTGTTTTGCATGAGGAAGCCCGGGTCTCTGGCGGTAACGGAGATGGCAGCAGGTTGCTAGGAGGTGCTGAACGGGGTGCATTAAAGCTTCCGGGAGCTTCGTACATCGCTGCACTTTCTCTGCTATTCCGTGTGTTTACTTAACCCAGGCCAGGTTCCCTCCTGGTCTCTACATCACCCGCTCACATCTCAGCCAACAAACCAAGAAAGGCATAAATCACACTCCCCTGCTGCCTTGCAGGGAACTGTATCACATGCTCACAAGCAGGGCTATATAAGGCAAGCAAAGACTTCAACCTTAAACGTGTTAGCTGTCGTCTGTACATTACTTTCATATGAATCTGGTAATATTTATATAACAGATTTATTTGGGGACAAAACAAGGAGGAGCTTTTGTCAGGTGGATGGATGAAATAGGGACTGATGAGTCTTCGTGATGTTTTGGGTCTTAATATAGCGCTGATCTTCTAAAGTGGAGTGACAAAGCCATGCATGAATGAGAGCATTTCTGAATTTATCCACCACTGATTTTATAATGGGAAAAAAGGAAAAGCTGCTTTTGGTGTTGATAGGATCTTGCTCGTGGATCATCAGTTACTGGTTAACATCAGAAAGTTTTTTTTCCAGCTTCTCAACTATTGACCATGAAACTTTTATTAGAAACATTTCATTAAAACCACCTTTCAGGTGTACAGTTCGAGAGCATCTGTTGCCATGCTGAATTAGCTACGCCCCAGCTCTTTATTAACACTACCTTTCTGACGAGAGGACCAGGATTGGATATTTCTGAGTTGTAGACTCTCTTCTTTGTAAAAACTTTAGAGAAAACTGCAGTAGCTGTTGGGTCTATATATATTTTCACCACTACAGATATAAATAGTCTGCCATATTTTGCATTTCTACTCCACCCCATTTTTCAGAAAAGTTTAGCTTGTGGTTAATGTTCAATTATAAACAATATGACCTTTGCCAACTGTGCCCCATTTTCTCCTATCCTCACCTATAGCCTCAAAGCCATGCTATGGTATCAGCATATAAAAACGCTGAGAGTTGCATTGCATAGAGCATATTTATTTATGATTAACTTATTATTATAAATACATTTTGGAAATTTGTTCATATTTGTGGTTTTATGAACCATCAAAACATCTTTTATTTTCTCAATACATTAATATTGTTTTGCTGTTATCAGATCAACCCGCTATTGGGAAAATGGGGAAACGCAGTACAACCCACATTGCAAAATCTTCCAGTCGTTTCGGGCAATATCATATTTCCAACAGAGAGGTCGCCAATTCCCCAGACTTACATAGCGTAGCTTTAACGCCATCACTTTCCATTAATCTGTTTCACCTGCTGCTGGACTTTTCTGGACCTCGATCAGTGTCGCCGTTCTCGGAATCTGCTAGCCCCGCTCCCAAACTGCCAAAGGCACAATCATGGTTCACCATTGTTTGTTTCCCTATTAAGATCTGGTTGTCCCACAACTCTGCTGTTCTCCGACCATATCTGTGGCTCCAGAGTCTGGAAGAGGCCAACCCACATTCCGGGCAGATGGCTTTGCATACGATCCCGGTCACTCGGCTATGGCACACGGCTTATGTTGTTCCCACCTGCCACTAGGTGTAGGAATGTCTCAGCTGTTGTTCTTTCTTTTTTCTTACTGCTCTATACAGGTTACCTATATATAGATTGACAATGACGGTGTTCTCCTCAAATTCACAGACGGAGCTCTGGATAAATATAAGAACAAACTGTTGTGTTGGAGCTTTGCTTCTTAAATCTGTACAAGCATTTCATGAACGCGTAATGGCGAGGAAAGGGTTTGTGGAAACATCTCAAATGTTCGTATGCATACTGTTATGTGCGGACAAAACATCTTCGGATTGCTTGTGGCTTTAAAAAAGACGTGGATTGTGCGCTTGTACGCCTGTTTTTTTACAGTCACACTTACGACCTAAAAGATTTCGAGGACTTTGAAGCTGGTCCAGTTGTTGACTGGTACTGGTATCGATTTTGTCGTCCTGTTTATTCCTATGGGAGTGTGTTACATGGGTCAACCTTTTTGTAGTTCCGCGCTTTTTTGGAACCGCACAGAATACAAAGCGACTTTGTTCATTTTAAATATTGCGCGAGTATGCTCTCATTTAAATACACAGAAAGCCAGGCAAGATTTAACTGAAAACTGAAAGTGCATAAAAAATCTTCCCAGCTGACTCGAAACATAACTGCATAGTATAGTAGAGGACTATTATCAGTTAACTATTGGTATGTGAGCAACGATTAAAATGATGTCATGACGCACAAAGAAAACGCATAAAGAAAACGTTTTTTTTTACTGTTTCCGGTTGAATTGTGACAGTCCGCAATCCGCGTCAGTCCTGGACGGACCTGGGCACGCGCTATACTTGCCCTTCGTCCTGGAGTAGTGTGAGAGCTTCGGACTCTAGAGGTCCTCATCCTTCAACATCCACCTACCCCGCACTGCACATTCTTGTGCATCGCACACAAACACGCAGAGGCACGAGACAGAGGAGAAGGCGCCGTGTCACGGAGTCAACGGGAACCTGATACACGCGTCGTTGGCAAGACTGAAAGGGAACTTCGATTTCTTTACCGAACAGATGGAAACGTCCTGGGCACACGGTTCCGTTCCTTAATCGGGGATTCGTCTTTCAGAATGTCTTGATATGCTGTCCTTGCGCGCGGGTCATAGAGTCCTGTTCCCCCTTTCTTCCGAAATAGTGTTTCTGTGAAGCTCTGTGGCGACTGACTGCGCGTGCCATTTGCCTGAATTTTGAAGGAGCCAGAGTGCATTGTTTCCAGCTCCTGCTTTAAGAACTTACACCTCAGTCGCGTGCCGTGATGTCTGCGACATTCCGATCATTGTTTCTCGGTAAGTAAATTCTACCCAATGTGTTTTGAAAGTATGCAGAAAATACATACGTATATATTATCCTCTTTGACTCGTGAAAACCGTGGCAGTCCTTACGATGGGGAATGATTTACCTGGAGCAAATGGGCTTCGCTTAGATATTTCTAAGTTGAATTGAGCTAATGTCATGTGACAGTGGTTTTACTATGGGCGAATTTATTCATTGTCATTGGATCTCAGTTGTGCTAGTTCTGGTATTGTTTAGAGTGCGAAACACATCATTATTATTTGTCTTTATGGTGACAACGCATCCCCAAATTTCACTTGAAAGTCTTCTAGTAATTTAGAAGGAAGAGAGAAGAGTCGTGTTCAGTTTATTAAAGAGGTTTCCCGCACCCATACAAGCAGTCTGTATTATAAATTAAAACCAGATGGCTTTGTGTTGTGTGCTGGGCTAAAGATGTAAATTGAACCACAGTCCTGGTAGAGTGTAAAACAAGCCGTTCAAAGACTAGGGTAAGCGTTATCCCTTTTATTTGCCTTAAACTCTGTTTTGCTGAACGAACAAAGACGGAGCACGCCACCCAATCCGAGTCTATTAATTTGTTGTGACAACGGACGGCAAAAATAGACTCTCTTGTTACTCTCGTCAGTGACGGAAAGCTTGAGTGGCCAGTGCGCAGCGATGTAAAGTGACCGCCTAGCGCGGGGATGCGGGACGCTCGCGTGTCCGCGTGTGCCGGGGTCAAAAGCACAGGAGGATGTTACAAGGCGAGTGACAGAGACGACCGAGTAGGCTTTACACCTCTCTGCACGTCTTGACGAGGTCCTCGCCGACTCCATCGACTTGTTTTATTAACGGTTTTGAAAGCTTATTTCTTTGTTTATTTGAGGTTCCTCGTGCCCCTGGAATGTACTTTGTCCTGCAGTCCTGCTTGTGTTTTCTGTGTATTTGAATATACGGCGGAGACGATGGGCGCTCGGCTTGGCCCCTCTTACGGGTCTTGGATTCCCGAAATTTATCACACGGTCTATTAAAATTCCTCGTGCATTCTCTGTGGCGTGGCTCCCCGTGCTGAGAAGGTCAACGATGCTCGAACACCTCGGAAAAAAAATCCCTCAGGCTCTCAGAACACGTAGCCCGTATCAGAGTCTCTCAGTAATGTAAGACAGAACGTGCTATCACCTGTGAGTGAGGCATATTAAGTTCTGAAGTTGGTACGATTTTTCTCGATGAGACGGCCGGGGCCGGTACGCATAACGGACATGTCACTGCCATGCTATGTGCGTAGTAGACCTGTTTGGGATACGAAAGTCTGTTTGAGAAACAGTATTTATTGCTTATTTGATGCATGATTTTGTTTATTTTTAAACTGCTTAGCATTCGCTTTAATAACAGGCTCTAAACGGAGATAAAAACAAACAAATAAACCTACTCAGACATAATCATTCACCATCTTTACCCTTTAGGCTGATTTAATACTACACCCCAGTTTTAATTAATTGCTGAAATAGTTTATTTATGAATATATTTTTGTTGTAATGAAAAGAGTTGTGCCTGTTTAGCTTAGATCCGCCTGTGGCTTATTACTTAATGTGATATGTTGTAATGGTGGTGACGTTATTACGGCCGTAATTAATGACGCTCCGCTGCGTTGGCTCCGAGGCTGAAGGACCCGGGGAAGGCGGCGGAAGGGTAGTCGGTGCTTTGTGTGCACTTCGGAGGGTGGCTCACGATCCCTGTTAACGCTAATCAAGCGTGCGCGCTCATTCATGTGCACAGAAACAAACGTTAAATCTTATTTGCCGTTTCATTAATACATGATTTTTCTTAATGAGTGCTTTTTTTTATGAGATACGACCTTAAAAATGCGAAAACGGGATTATTTATGTGGTTCTAAGAGCTTCCTCTTGTATAATGAATTCAATCAATAGCCTGTAATCATGGTAATTTCCCCTTTATCTGATTGTAGTCTTTAAGATGCCCGTGATTACTTTAATATATTCCTGTTGTGGAAACCAGTATTTAGTGGTTTCACTGCACGCCTTGCACAGTGCATCTCAGTTGGCTTTGCAAAGAGGGAAAAAAAACCTTCCTAATCTAAACCAGAGTGTAGTGTAGAACTCTTAGCAAACCTATATGCTATGATGAATGACCTTTCCCTCCTTCCTAACAGAGCGTCTGACATGAATAGAGACGTTTAAATGAGTGACTAAGCAGTAATAACAGATTGTAATTCACTTGTCAGCACAGTAATGGATCGGTAATGAAACGCCATTTTGCCTAAATGTCACATGACCACCTGGCGCGCTTACTTCTTCAGTTTGAACCCAGTTGCAGAGGGTGTTCTTGAACAGGGTCACATAGCAGATGCTCTAACCTGTATCCACAAGAAGCAATGGAAGGAGTTGTTGCCATTAGCTTAAATCATGGTGACTCCTGGATCCGCTAGCAGTGTGTAGCTGGTTGAGAAGTGCAGGTTCTAGTCCTGTACTATATTTAGCCAGCAGCAGAAAGAAGATCTGAGAAATGTGGAGATGACAAGACGTCGCGCAACCCTGGGGTTATGAAATTACATTCTGGTGTATTTGTACCTGAATCACTAAAGCATACACACATACACAAATGTTATTCAAAGGGTGACTTGTCACATAAGGTTTAGACAAGAACTATGATGGTAAACATCAGTTGTCCTATCTCTGCCTCCATTCAGCATGGCATTATTAGATTCACCTTGACTGGTTTTTTTTTTTTTGTGCAAGGACAATGTCTGTCTGTCTGTCTGTCTGTCTGTCTGTCTGCTTTGATGTCAACTAGTCAAGGGACAGAATAATAAGTGGAAGGTATAAGGAAGAAGAAGGTTTTCTGTTTGAATCTACCCAGTTTAGGGAAGCCATTACAATTTTGGCTGCATTTTTAGGCAAGGGTGGGATGGAGGGTTATTTGCTGGCTCAGCAATGTTTAGCTGTGAATAATAAATAACACAAACTCCTTCCCGAGTTGGCTTGAGGTCCTGGTGGCAGAGGGACTTGGACATTCCTGAGGTTTTCTGGGAGCTCCGTATCCAACTGCGAGCATACAGTCCTTTATCCAGCCATGTAACTGAAACCCTGGGATTGAGAGTTCCAGACTTTCTCCAAGGAACAGTGGTGTTCTCTGACCAGCATACACCTTATGTACTCTAATACGAATATCCTCCGGTGACTGGTCAGTGTGTCATGAACCAGCAGTGCTACTAAATATGGGGTCTGACTTTGCTTTTCGGTGTCTTAGCACCCAGTCTGTAAGAACGTTTTGTTGTTTTTCAGTAACGGACGGCATCTTTGTCGGTGAGTGGCATTGCCGGTATGTCTGTGGTGGGCAGGCCGTCTGAGGCTCTAGTCATCCAAGCTTCTCTGACACGTAGAACCGTCTCATTCGTGCTTGGCTGACGATTCTCTGCGGTTTAAAGGCCGCGCTTGAATACGAACGCTCGCCTTTCGCTAAAGAGATTAGTGGCTTTGGATGACCTTGGCTTTCTGGGAAGCTGATTTGCAGCAACGTGAATTGTATAAGGCGACATTAATATTTACGGCAGCAAAGAACAGTGTGCTGATATCATAGTGCTTTCTCAAAATATTCCTTAACTCTGTGTGTTGGACATTATCGCCAAAGTTTTAGTTCAACAGTTTATCTCTACTAAGTGACAGTGTAAATGTTTTGTGAAAACATTGGTAAAAAATCACTCATTGGTCTTATTGCTGTGTTGATGGAATAATGTCAAGTGAGGGTAATATGTCTCAGTTTCATAGATGTTCCAAAATGTTATAATTCATTTGTCTGAGCTGCTCATTCTTATTTTTAGATGTTCACTAAAGGTTCTGTATAATTTTCCTCTAACCACCCAGCCCTTATTACTCTTCTTATGAACTGAAATCTCTTTTTTATGTGTTTGTTTGTACAATGGAAACTGAATAAAGTGTCACTGTTGTAATGCCAAAAATGCTCCAGCACAAACTAGAAGATGTTTAAGTTGCCTTTTAACTATAAATCTTTGGCTTTTTTTTTTACTTGCCTGGCTAAATGACTTCCAGATCACTGTGTAGCAGATGAACAGGAACTGCCTATTTTCCTTCACGGTTAAACTTTGACAGATGTAGGTGAGGGGTTCAGGTCCAGGATAACTCACAGCAGATGTGTGGCTGCTCTTGACGCAGGAGAGCAGAGTTTTCTTTCATAAGTTCTCGGTCATGGGTGGAACCTCCCTCCCCCCGCAACGCAATGCAGATTTCCAAGTCTATAAAGCTTCATCCATCAGTGTCAGGTATTACGGCCTTGCCGTGCCTGTCTGAGAGCGAAGGATATCTGCTTTATTTGTCACAGTAAATAGCCGGCAAACGTCAGATGGCCAAGCCTGATTACACCGCCTTGTTCTCTGCAGTGTCTCAGGCCCAGAAACCTCTTGTGCTTTACAGTGTGAACAGTTTGATGAAAATCCTCACCAAAGTCTTGCGATTTGCACAAAGGTGAACGATGACCAAAGCCTGCGTCCTTTAAGCCAATAGAAGGTGGTTAGTGAAGACCATTTAGCATGATGTGCAAGAGGGCTGACCTTTTTCAGTCTTGTTAACACTGTGTCTAGGAGACTCTCTTTAAGCAAAGAGCTGTGTTGACTATGTTAACTCTCATTGTGTGTTTCCAAATAAGAATGAATTCTATAGGGAAACAATGTGGTCAAATTGCCAACAGATCTTTAACCCATATGTTGCAAGATGTATCACAGTTACAATAGTTACTCTATTCAATAATGCTGCAGTATCCGTATCCTGCAGCTCTGACTGGAAGCGCTGCTGTGATCCAGGGCGGGGCGATGGATGGGCGGTGGGCGGGCACATGGGCAGTGGGAGGGTTAGCACACTAGTGAGTCATGAGGTTGGCAGCTGGGTGGAGGCTGTCAGCACTCTGCAATCGCTCTTCAGACACACCCTATAAAGGCGGAGAGATTGGCTAGTGCAAAAAAAGGGGCGGGAATATGCAGATTAGAGAGGAATGACATCTTAAAAAAAAAAAAAAAACACCAGTGGGAAAGTATAGTAGCTTGCCAAGCCCAATCAGCTGACATGTAGTCAGTGTGCAGACAATGGCAACCCAGCACATGACTCTGCCATGCTGAGCAAATCGTTGGAGCTTTTTATTTCGTGATGCGCGTTCTCAGGGTGTGAGTCGGTGCACTCGGAGAATGTTGAGATCCCTGACAAGACGTGTTCTGTCACCCGAGCCTCCCGCAAGCTAAGCATGGGGTCACTGTCCCATCACAGGATGATGGATTATCACCACCATCACACTTTAGCGCACCAGACGTTCGTATTGAGTATATAACACCTCACAGCTACACACACACACACACACACACACACACAAATCTGTCTGTTCAGCAGTGTTTTGCTGAGGTAATGCATAAACAAAGTTTAAGGCACTATCGGAGTCCCACGTCCAAACACACTCGGAGGCCATTTGAAGTATTTCATTCACTGCTGTGTTTTCTCGTGCGTCTCACGCACGGATGTTCAGCTGCCGGACGGAACCATGCCTACTCGCGCCTCATTTGTGTTTATTCCCTTAAATTGTCACGGACCCCCCGTTCCTGTCACGGCTCCGGGCGCTCGCCTGTTCGTTCCGACGAGCTCCGAGACTTCAGCTCCCATCTACGATCGGAAGTTGACGCTCAGCCTAACCCGTCCCGTTTCAGCCGTGACCCGCGTGTACATGCGTCTGCAGACGGTCGTTTGTTATTCTCCCTGCCCCTCGCTCCCTGCTCTCCCCGAAAACGCTCTCCATTTGAAATGGTCAATTAAGCAAATCAGGTGTCGTTAGGCGTCCAGACACACGTGCGCCGCCACCTCCCTCCGCCGCTTCGTCTCTCTAGCTCACGTGACCTTCTGCTAATGTTAAATGGTCAGGGGGGGGACATCCTCCTGCTCCTCCTCCAGTCTTTCTCCCCTTCACTGGCACCAACCGTCGAAGGGAAGCACAGGCCAGCTTTTGGAACACAAGCAGAGAATTATGGATGAGAGCAACAGCACCATGTTTTCCCAGAGTGCAGTAGTAAGCACTGATATCACTGCATTTGTTAGCATACCGTGATCTTTATTAAATGATATGCTTGCATGTTTGGTGTTTTGCATGATGGGTTGAGGAACTGATGCTCTGTAGCCTTAAGCTAAATCCAGAATAATTTTGTGCAGCACAGCTCGGTGTTATGTTAAATTTAGCAGTTAGTTTGTTAGCATACCCAGAGCAATAGTCTGGCAGTTTTATGTGACTTACTCCATAATAGTGGTTGAATTTACTGGTTACTTTCTGCTATCATTTTCATCTCCCTAATGGGTCTTTCTGCATGTTTAATGCCCAGGATCTTTGTTGTTTTTTGTTATTTCTTTTGTTGGCCAGTGGCTAGAAGCTTTTTAGCTCATCAAAATTTAATAAATGAAATAGTGCATAGCGATTCAGAGATGCTTCCTTAATGAGACACTCAACCCTCCTGTTAAGCGGTTTTATCTGGAAGCAGTCAGCAGATGAATGACTTAATTATTAAATTCCGCTGACAGACATTCGTTCGTGCCTGGAGCGCAGACCCTGTAAAACGGCCGCGATGCCGGTCAGCCGCAAGCCTGCCTGACCACGCCACCCCTTTAGCAGAGCGACGACCCAAACCAGCCATCCGGTGTCTGCACGCTGGAGAGCTCGGAGTGTTAAACGTCTCTCGCTCAGCCCTGATGGAAACGGCTTTTTTCGTTTCCTTCCTTTGTCTCAATTCCCTCCCCCTCCCATCTTCGGACCCTCTGCTCTCCAGGAAGGGTTTCGGAACAGATGGAGCACCACCACCTTTGTTTTTTGCGAGTCGTTAGACTTGAACCGATGCTGAGGTGGAGTCTCCTCCGCCCACCCTACCCATGCACCCATGTGTGGCTTTGGCATCAACTGTGGGCAGGCGCACACACACACACACACACACACACACACACACACACACACACACACACACACACACACACACACACACA
>JAOXYF010000027.1:8596094-8615751 GCA_028565775.1 Sternarchorhynchus goeldii | reverse complement strand
ACACACACACACACACACACACACACACACACACACACACACACACACACACACACACACACACACACACGGTCAGTTTTCGGGCTGCCGTGGGGTTCCATTATGTTAGCTCCTGATTCAGGCAGTGCAAGGAAGCATACCTCAGAGGTAGATGAGACTGTACCATGTTTCCAGATGAGCCCGAGGCTATTTGCTGGTTCCAGATGAGTCCGAGGCTATCCCATGGTTCCCCTGCATGGCACAGGATGGCACCCAGAGTGAATCCAGGCAGGTCTCCGGCTCCTGCGGGGGAGGTGTGCATATGTGCCACCTCCTCATGGAGCAGATGCTGGTATCCACACTTCTGTTGTGGTGTTACTTACAAGTGCATTATGGTCTTTAGAACTGCACACACATCCAGTGCTATTTTATTATTAAAAGTTATTAGAAGCCTGAACTTAAAAAATTGTTTGGTTATTTTTTTACTTTAATGGTCTGTAATATTTTAGAAGCAGTCCTCAACTGAAACTGAACCAACTCATAATTCCTCTCTCTGTCATTTTAAGAGGGAAGGAATAGGGAGGGTTCGTATTTGGCTGGTTTTGCTGCTGGCTTTGATTCAGAGCTGCACTGGGTGAGACTTTGGCTTCTTCTGCAAAATGAAGCTTTTAGAATAATTAAACTGTTATTGCGGACCACACCAAAACATAACCACCCCCCCCCCCATTTACAACTCCAGTACACTTCACCTGCTAAGAATATATTATTATTATTGTGTATATATTATTTTCGGTGTTGGTAAGTCTCACTTAAACTGTAGCATATTTAGGGACGTTCATAACAAGGGGATTACCTTGAATATAGCAACTGCCCCGCTGGTTGTTCAAAACCAATAGCGTCCTGACATCGAAAGGTCAGGAGGGTTAACCTTTCCACTCAGACGCTCCCCTGACAGCCAGCAATGCCTTGCGTTCACCGCCTCGCCAGCCTCCGCACTAACGAGGCAATTAGGCCCGTCCGAGCATGGTGCAGGGAGCCGCCAGGAGAGGAGGATGTGGAGGAGGATGTGGAGGAGGAGGAGGACGCTGGTTCAGCTAACGGGGACCGCGAACACGCGAGAGAGCTCTTGATTTGTGTCACATGACCTCGCCTAGGTGTCACATGTTCTAGGTGTCACAACCAGCACGCTCAGGGAGCCCAGATCCAGTTTTCCGGCTGATCCAGTTCCACCTCTTTTTTTAGCGGCTGGTTCAGCTCCACCTCTTTTTTTACTGGCTAATTCAGCTCCACCTCTTTTTTTACCGGCTGATTCAGCTCCTCCTCTTTTACGGTGGCTTTTTCTCTTTTGTCGTAAAGTCTTACATTTTGTATCTGAAGCTGGAGACTCCACAGCCTGTACTACACTGGGGTTCGAAAGGTCACCTAGAAACACACCCAGGCTCCTGTTGTTTCCTCTCTCCCTCTGTCTCACTGCATCTGCGATTCTTTCCTCCAGCCGCGAGGTCCCGCAGTGTCAGGTCTCTGGCCTTCTCCATGGGTAAACACTCCCATCCCACACGCCGGACAGACAACATGAAGAGCTCTATGCTTGGGATCCCTCTAGAGAAGAGAGCTACTCCCTACGCTCTCCCCCACACCTCTCTCTCCATGGGTCTGTGGTATCTGTCTTCCCCCCTGCGGGAAGGGAAAAATCATGTAATCCATGACTTCGAAGTACTTTGTTTACACTGCATCCAGTGATTACACACAGGCCTGCTAAGCACCTCTCTGGCCCAATGAAATGATCTTGACAGTTACAAGCGCCTGCTCTGCCCACTGCCCGACTCGTGTTGAGGTGTGGGCGTGGTAACCTGTCAGGTTAACGTGTTTAAGGCGTGCAGTGTTAAAATCAGGGTGCTGTCTGATAACCACGAGCTTAGAACTGCTGTAAAGGGATTAAGGAGTGCGGCTGCTTGCTGGATCACGCAGAGCTTCTCTGTTTGTTTCCGGGAGGTAATGAATGACCGTCAGGTCCTGACAGACGGTCCGGAAGGCAGTCAGCGTTCCGGCAGTTGTTCACAAATGTGTGTGTGTGTGTGTGTGTGCATGCGCACGTGTGTGCGTATTTATGTGTCTGTGTGTGCACGCATGAATGCGTGTGTGTATGTGTGTGTGTGTGCAGCTGGAGATAGAAGATGGAAGATCAGGAAAAAATCGCCCACCTGTCTTATTGTGACGCCTCAGCTGTGGAAGGAACTCATCATAGAGACAATCTGTGTGTGTGTGTGTGTGTCTGTGTGTGTATATGAGTGTCACATTCAATACTCTTTCACTTCACAGCTGATTTATATGTAATTTGTTTTCCCCACGTGTGTTTGTGTGTTGCCTTTGTGTCAGACTTGTGTGTGCATCTCTGCATGTGTCATCATCCATAGGAAAACACATCCACCAATCAAATCCCTGTGTCTTAGAGAAAACACATCCACCAATCAAATCCCTGTCTTACAGAAAACACATCCACCAATCGAATCCCTGTGTCTTAGAGAAAAGCAGCAAGTCTCTGTCCCTTCTGCTTCTACACTGTCCCTCAGTGCCCTGGAGATGGAAATACATCATGTCTTGATCATTGACTCATCTGATCTGGATCAGTACAGACCTGCACTTCCTTGTTCTTCATGATGGCTACGGTCACGAAGCCCCATTGGCCAGAGGTGCTTTTTCTTCCGGGTCACTTGGAGGGCAGAATGCCTTGCAAAAGTGTCCCTGTTAGCAGAACAAGATGTGTAACCCCCCACCCCCCCTCCCCTCAGGTCCAGAGCAAGGCTACTGTCCACAGCTGCTTAGGAAAGACGTTACTGTAAGAAGCAGGGCTTCTGTGTAAAGTATGAACATCATGTCTGGAGTGCATGGCCTTTCTCTCCTTGTTAGCGGGAGGATATTGAGTCCCGACGCGATGGATGCGCCTCAGGGCCGCACTCCACATTTCTGTCCTTCGCCGCGGGAGCCGGATAACGAGCACCACCACCCACATCCCCTACACCACCTCCAAAACCCCACCCCCCATCCCTGGCCTCGGCAGCCCAGGAGACGGACAGAAGACGGATGGGCTCAGCTTCTTTTGGACTCAGCCTCCGTGTCGATAGTGGGAGGGAACTGGAAGGAAGGCAAGGGCACCCTGGATGGTTTGTTGTAACGAAGATGACGGGAGGTCGTTGGTGCTAATGGTGCCCCCCCCTTCCCACACACACACACACACACACACACACACACACACATTTAATCACCAACTATTGATTCCACACACACACACACCATTTAGGATGCTGCAGAGAAAAGCATTTAACCAGCACTCAAACCATACCGCATATTATCATTTGAATGCATTAGCATATCCAGGACTAACGATGATCCATATTTGAATGTATCGGCATATCCAGGACTAACACCATTGCCAGGCAGTCATAGAGAGAGCAGGAATCCTTAAAATAGACACAATAGCACACACACACACACACACACACACCCCATCAGTCTACCATGCAGTCTTTTTCAACTCGATTGCCATTGTCCTGTTCGACATCACCACATGAGAAAAAAATTTCATTACCTTGTTGTCCCTGAGTCAGGGACTGCCCCCCCACCCCTCACCGGTAAGGGTGTCAGTCTCCACCCTGACTCAGGATGGTGTCCATGTGCACGGAACGGTAGAGTTGACGTGGTGCATAGTGAAGGTGGAGGTGGTGTAGGCTGGGTGTAGGCTAACAGAGGGCAGTGTGGTCTAAGGAGAGAGGAAACCTAGTTTTTATGCACCAGTAAATCTGAGGGAGTCATGACAAAAGATGCTCAGAGCAGTGTGATGGATGTGCTGGATCGTGTGTGTGTGTGTGTGTGTGTGTGTGTATGTTTTCATATATCATAGACCCTATCAGCCTGACTGAGAACACTCCAGAGAAATTGCAGCAAACATGTGCACACACACACACACACACACACATGCATGCACACACACACCATATGAACACACCACTCATTTTGGCGCTGAAAGCCTGACTGGCTCCTTTAAAACAGATCCCCACTCTGAGAGAAGTAGCAGCAGAAGCCTCATCTTCTCCACTCTTCATCTTCTGCTACACGACTACACTCTGTTACACACCTTTATAACACTGTATTCACCTCTGTTACACACCTTTATAACACTGTGTTCTCTTCTGTTACACACCTTTATAACACTGTGTTCTCCTCTGTTACACACCTTTATAACACTGTATTCTCCTCTGTTACACACCTTTATAACACTGTATTCCACTGTATTCTCCTCTGTTACACACTTTTATAACACTGTATTCCACTGTATTCTCCTCTGTTACACACCTTTATAACAGTGTATTCCATTTTTTGTCTTTTCTTTTCTTCATCTGTCTTTTCCCCAGTTCTTATGATTCAAGGGAGGGGGGAGCTGTCATTTTATATTCACCTTCCCTTGTCACAATAAAACAAAACGCCACACTCTCAGACTAGAGGCAGACACAGGGCAGTAATTGGATAGTAAGTTGGTTATTGATCAGCTGTGCATCATTGCATTGTTATTGTTAGTTTATGCACCAGAGACCTAGCAGCTGGTCTGGAGATCATTCTGGACCATGGCTTTTGCAGCCGCAGTTTGTGGCGGTTAACATTAGGAGCGAAGGTAAGGTCAACAGCAGCCAAGTAGGACTGTCCGAAAGCAGGCAATCAGAATAAAACCAGTGCGGAGACGGAGCCAACGTGGCACGTGTGACAAAATCAGCAGTTTGGTGTGTTAATAAGACGCAGTAAGAGAAGAGCTGGTATCCCACAGGAGAGACCAGCTGTGACAAAGAATACTCTCAGTAAAAAAGACAAAGGGAGTTTATAACAAAACCAGCACCTGTAAGCACCATGAGATTTGGGCCAACCCTCTTATCCAGCCAAACGTGCATACAGCTGTAGAAGTCCACATTACATGTGGACTAAATGAAGAAGTCCACATTACATGTGACTAAATGTACATGGGAATACCGCAAATCTTATACGAAGGGTTCTTTATGATGTCATATGGGGAACACGCTTATGTAGGCGTTTACGGGAGGGGGACTGGCTTCCTTGTTGTTTTGTCCAGCAAGTAGTTGCAAAAGCATGAAATGAGAAGATTGCAAACACAGCCAAATGGCACAAACCTCACTACATGTGCCAAGCAGCTACAGGCTCGTCAAGGACGAAGAGAGGAACATCTCAGCGGGAGCCTTCGTCGGTGTGGGCTTCACCTAAAGGCTCTAAAGGAAGCAGGGACCGAGCCTGGCGCCAGGCCCAGCAGAACAGCACCAGAGAACAGAACCGCCGCCCGGCCATGTCTGTGGGACGGAGGCAACGAACGGGCGCCCTGCCAAGGCTGTGCAGCAAGTGGGGATCCAGAGGGTGGGGATCCAGAGGGTGGGGATCCAGTGGGTGGGGATCCAGTGGGTGGGGATCCAGTGGGTGTGGGTCCAGTGGGTGGGGGTCCAGAGGGTATACTGAAGATATACTGAAGTTTAACTGTTCCGTTTCAGATCTGGTGTGATGCAGAGCCAGAAAACAACTGGAATTAAGTCATTTTCTAATGTATATTTTGTTATTCTCTCTGTCTTTGTCTCTCTCTATCTCTCTCTCCCTCTCTGTCTCTCTCTCTTTGTCTCTCTCTCTCTCTGTCTCTCTCTCTTTGTGTTTCTCTGTCCAATCACTAACATGTTCACTTGGGAGGACAGATATTCAGAGACACAGTGAGGGCCTCTTTTGTCCATGTGTGCATGTTTGTTTGTGTGTGTGTGTGTGTGTGTGTGTGTGTGGTTGTGTGCATGCGTGCAAGTGTGTGTTGTATTGTTTTTTGTGTGTTTGTGTGTGTATGTGCATCTGTGTAAGTGTGTGTAAAGGCTGGCAGTGCTTGTGATAACCTTGGGTTGGATGAGGGATGAGAGCACTGGTGATTTGGGGAGGGTGTCTCTTCCCCTTACATTCACACACACACACACACACACACACACACACACACACACACCTCCCCCGTCTAATGCAACCAGTGTGTGAGTCAGCGAGACCTGAGCCAATCAATCTGTTTACTGTGCCTCAGAGCAGAGGAGGGGATGAGGGGGGAGGAGGAGGAAGGGAAGAGAGAGGAGAGGGGAGGGGAGAGGAGAGGAGAGGGGAGGAGAAAAGAGAAGAGGAGAGGGGATGGGAGAGGAGAGGAGAGGAGAGGAGAGGAGAGGAGAAGTGGGGAAGGGTGCATGGCACTAATACAATGACTGATTCGTGACATTCTTTGGCAGTTCTGTGTGTTTATACATATGTGTGTTTATGACATGGAAAATGGGAGACAGATCAGTTTGTGATTTCATTTGAGTCTGTCCACTGTGTGTGTGTGTGTCTGTGTTTGTACACAAAAGTGTGTGCAAGGACACACAAGTGTGTATATGGACAGTGTGTGTATGGTCATGGAAGAGTGAATGAAAAGACCTATACAAATAAAATTGCTTTGTCTTGCATAAATGGACACGCAAGTGTGTGTATGAGCATGCAAGTGTGTGTATGAGCATGCAAGTGTGTGTATGAGCACGCAAGTGTGTGTATGAGCACGCAAGTGTGTGTATGAGCACGCAAGTGTGTGTGTGTGGAAGACTGTAGCCAAAAATGTCCCTGGCATTCTGCAATTACAAAAAGGCATAAAGCAACAATACTGCATCTGTCTGACCTTCGCCGGGGATTTTATATTCTCTGTCCCTCTCTCCAGCTCCCTTGTATCAATGTCCTTTCTGAATTGTAAAAGACGTGTGTGCGAGCTGATCAAATTGATTGATTACAGGCACATCAGCAGAAATCAATAGCCCTCCCATTCCGGACTTCACTGATTTTATTACACCCGCTCATTGCCTGGCCCTTTCTTTCTGAAATGACCTTAATGCATTAATGTACACCTACACACTCTCTCTCACACACACACACACAGACACCACACATGCACAAAGATACACACACGAATGCTAGGAAACGCTCGCATTAATAAATACGTACTGCTTCCACTTGGCCAATTACTTTAGTAGATTCTCCTATGGTTGGAATCAATCGGAATTCCACGGCCATGACATGTTTACCTCAGCTTAGGAATAACTTCAGAAGACTTCCTTCCTGTGTGGGGACCAGTAGCGGGAGCGGGGGCAGAGATATCGGTTTCTCCAGCTTTAGAAGACCGGAGAACCTGAGGAGCATCTCCTGGGCATAATCAGTTTCCAACGGAAACAAACCCCATCCTACACTCTCTTTGGGTTTTGATCTGTTACATTTTTTACAGGCTGCTGGACTAAAATAGTTTAGACTACAGGCTGTTGTAGACAAGATTAATTTTAATGGAATTATAATCAAAGCAATTCTTTTCTTGCTTTGCATGTGGACATTTTTTTGTGGATTACCGCACGGAGGGTTCGTACAGATGTACTGCGTGGGTGCCACCATCATTAACTCTCATTGGTTAACTCCTACAGTCTCTTGGTCTAAGGCTTGGCCTTATTGGCTTATTGGAGGTGGCAGATGCACCACTAGTTTACAGAGTGGTTCTTGGGATAACTGTCCTCGGTACTTGTAACCACGTGCTCCGTGCTGTATGGGAGAACCACGGCCTGCTTTCTGGGAACGAGAGGCCCAGGATGCATTTTTTCCTGCTTCGTCTGTTCCGCACCCGTTCGTTACCAAAGCGAGCCTGCCAGAGCAGGGCTGTAGGTCTGGAGTTGGAACGAACGCTCAGTAAAAGTGTCACACACATGCGTGCACACACACGCGCACTGGCTCAGAGTGTCGGCGTGGAGCAAGGGTGGTGGTGTTAACAGCTGTACTGCAGAACAATGGCATGTCGTGCGAGCCTGAAGTGATATTATGCCGTCATTTCTCTATGTGTCACTACATTTAAAATGAAACCACTATTATCTTTTGTCAGGTAGAGACAATTTTTTTTCAGTTTGCACATTAACATCAGCAGACGGAGGGCAGGCCTGTGTGGTGTGTGTGAGACAGAATGGATACGTATGTCTCTCCTATGTGTGAAGGAAGGAGTTAGCCTTAGATGTGTGTGTGTGTGTGAGTGAGAGAGAGAGAGAGAGAGAGAGAGAGAGAGAGAGAGAGAACAGAACACTGTGTGTACATGTCAGCATTTTCACAAGTGTGTATATGCTGAAGAACTGTCTAATATCAGCTTCACCCACTTGTCATACACTGGACTGGTAGAATGTGAAGTATGTCTCCTCTTTCCTGCCTGCCAGTCAAAACTAACCAACCGTCACAACAAGCCATCAGCCTCTTGCGCTTTCTTCCTTTTTCCTACATTTAATTTTTTCTTTTATACTTGATGACATTATGTTAAAATCTAGGGCTTTCTCAGCATGTTAATGGTTAAAAAGACGACTGTCTCGAATCCGCGCGCTGTGCTGTTGCGCTCTCTGCGGTCTTTGCCTGCGGTTTGTGGGGGAGCTTTTGGGAGCGGTTAAGTTGGGAAGCGAAACGCAGAAATCCAGCTCTTTTTTAAAAGAAGTTCGGCAGATCCCCCTGCCCCCCGGTTCAGTTGCTCCAATCCTGTTTGAGCGCTTTATTTCTCTACTCCCTTTCTCTGTTCTTTTGAATATTGCATAGCGTAGTCGCTGAGTGACTGTGTTGAACGTGTCTGCCCATCAAGAATGCACGTTTTGCTGGGGTGGCGTGTAAGCCTTTCAAGTCTTGTTTTTGCGCCGTTCAGTCTGCCTGTGTTCGCGCGCTCTCCCTTTCCGCCGGCCTCTGCGCCAAACACATGCAGGCGACTAAATCTACCCGACAAAACTCAACATTGAATTCCCAGCCTCGATCACAGAAAGCTTAGAAAGGGGGTGTAGTCCAAGCGAAAACAAAATAATCAATACAAACACCGACCCCCCCCCTTAAAACAATCGGTATATTTTTTCATTTGCATTCTCGAGCTCAGTGTCTGTCTCCTGTGCGAGACGTCTTCTCTCCCGCAGTCGATCAGCGCTCTGTACGTGCGTGTAAATATACTAAACGGAACTCATAATTAAATCGTGAATGCAACATTGTTAACCAAAGTAAATAATTAAATCGGGAGATAAATAATCAACCACAGCCAAGCATACATGGAGGCGAAGGGAAAGACTTAATTGTGCTTTTCTGTCTTTGTTATGTCAGGCACAACGAGCAGGCGCGATGCACTGATAAGGCTTAGACTGGCCCTCGCTGGGAAAGTGATTTTATCGCTTATTTCTCAGTCATGACCCCGTCCTCGTCCTGCGGACTGCATCGCACAGCTTACCCGCGCAGACCAACAGTCTGACACACACGCGCGCGCGCGCGAACACACAGAAGAGGGGCTTGGCGCACACGCGTGCGCGCACTAGTGAAAGCTTTTTAGCGGCCTGTAATGACGGAGCCTGGGAGAGTGCGATTAGCGGGAGCGGTAATTCACATGCGACCCCCTTTCCTCCCCTGTAGCTCCTCCTGCTAGCTCCCACCCCTTAGATTCTCCTTCCTTCCAAGCGACTGCAGGTACATTAATCAGGAGACGACTGCAAGTTCTTAAAGAGCTCAATTAGTGGCGTGGTGGGAAACCTCAGCGCTTCTTTGGTTACTGCACCATTCGTTTCTCAACTGATAGCTGCAAAAGGATTTAAGTGGCCGTATTTGTGCTCTGTCGTTTCAGAATTAATGACAGAAAAAATGCTGGCTGGGGTTGATAGCATTGGCTGCATGCAGTAGCTGTTTGCGTCCATCTATAATCGTCTTTAATAACAGACTTAATTTGAACACGAATGATGTGTGCACACAATAATCGACCCCCTTTTTTCTGGACAATAATCGACCCTAAATAGATCTCACAACCTTTTTGCCACACCCCTAAAAACACAACCTTCAATCCAGCTCCAGGTGGCTGTTTATCTGTACCTTTTTATCCAACCACCTACTGCTATGTAGGAGTTCTGGAACTGCTGTTCAGAAGGTCCACACATCTGACCTGTAAATTCAGTGTTTACCCATAACCCTGAGTTGAAAACTGCATTCAGGACACTGACAGTCAGTTAGGGTTAAGCTAAGCCATGTTGAACGCCACACTCTTTCTGTTTTCAACATCTAATTGAGATGCTGTTCTTGGTCGGGCAGGACTGCTCCCTTCCCTCACAGACACTAAACCCGGTTTAAACAGTGTTAATCCAGCCTGACCGTGTACACCTGTACCCTTCCTCTGCTTTCCAATCGATCTCATCCTGTTTGCTTTGGCCCTATTAACAGAGAGAGAAAGAGGGGGGGTGCAGCCTGCAATTCAGCTGCGATCAGCAGTCAGTTTGAGAGCAGGACTAGGCACATGGATTGTAATTCCGACCATTCAGATATCTGATAGGGAAATGATAGAGTGATCAGGAAGATTAAAGCTAAACGTGGAGAGGAACAGAAGAGAAGGTTTAATGATGTTTCTGACTTCCCTCGTTCCAGAGGCAGATCTGAATTCAGTGGCTGCAGAAGAGGCTCCAAACATGTGACTACTGTGATGAGGGTTTAAGGAAGCACTGTTTTTTTTAATAAGTGATGATTCTCCTTAAAAGTTGATTTGTTTTCATCATTAACAGTGATGGCCCTGCTTTTGATTCTTTACTTGTTGGTCCAATTCAAAACCTGTAGCCAAAATTCTGGTTGCCATTTCTTAATTCTGGATCCTAATTCTAGATCCTAATGCTGGATCGCTTCTGGATTAGACAGCCTGTTGTTGGATAAGTCCCCAAAAAACTATTTTTCATCATTTCCTTCTCAGTGAGGTTGGCTTGAGGCGATCAGCACAAAACATCTTGGAACTGATAGAAGCAGTTTATGTTCAGACAGACTTATTCATGCAGTCTGTGTTTAAGCAGACTGTGTTCAGGTACACTGTGTTAGACAGATTGGTAAGGCAGACTGTTCATACAGTGTGTGTTTAGACTTTTTGGATAGACTGTTTAGGTAGACTGTGTTCAGTCTGACTGTTTATGTAGACAGTGTTCAAGATAACTGTGGTTAGGTTGTTACCCCCAAGCCTGCCAAACCAGGCTTGTTTTGATGTGATTTGAGATTGTAAAGATTTGTGTCATTTGCACATTGAATTCCCATGATATTCCCACAGTGTAAATTAAAACATTGTCTTAGATCACTATCGCATTTCAGCTGCGATCGGTAACATTACAGGTCTAAATTCTGACAAGTCCGAATCTGTTTGTTCGCTCATGTAAGTGCACATGTAAATGTATTTGCTTTACGATCACTAATGTAAACTGATGAAATATCATGTTAAAGGTCACGGTTTTCTTACCCGTTACAAAATGAAAGGAAATGTAAATCCAGCCCTCCTCATAATGTGTTCAAGTGCATGGTACATGAAGGAAGACAGCCATTACAGAACTTCCTCATGAACACTGCTAATGCACGAAAGGGAAGAAATTATATATTGGCGGCTGTTTGAGTACAAGCTCGTCTGGCTGAGACACACGCCACTCAGCTGGCCTCCTCCTGTAATGACATCCGTCTGCGGAAAGCAGGTCCTGCCGCGCACTATTAACCAGAGCAGGTTGCCGGGAATCCGCGGGATTCCCAGCTGATTGGGCAGCCCGAAGCATGGGTGTGCCGTGTGATCACCAGATGTTTGTGGCCACGAAGTTGCAGCAGGGAGGGAGGGCCGGGGTGGTGGTGGTGGCGGTGGGGGAGGGGCGGCACAAGGAGGCGGGCATTGCGCTCTCACTCCCAGATGTGAAAAAGCTTGGCACAGCTCTCTGTGTTTTCTCCTTGGCACAGAGGGGCTTTCTCTGCATCAGCACTGCAGTCAGCAAGATGCCAACTACTCCTCTACCCCCCCCCCAACACATTCCCTTATTCTCAACTTTCTCTCTTGCTCTCACCCTCACTCTTACACACACACACACACACAAACTCTCTCTCTCTCACATTCCCTGTCCACTGCTTTCTCCTTTTACAAGAACGGTTTTAAAAGAGAATGAGGGTGTTACACCAAGCTCTCTCTCCAAGGCTGCACAGGTCTGTCTCTGTAAACTCACCCCCTCCGATGCTGCTAATCACGGCCCCATAATTGTGGTGTTGTGAAACCTCTGTTTTGATGCGTTTTTTACTCCTTTTCTCTTTGATGAGGGGAATGCGGTAATTGGTGGGCTGGCATGCTGGCCTGGGTAATTAAAGTGGCTCAAGTCCAATCTGGGAGCCTGAATGAGATTAATCAGAGCACTGAAGCCCCAGTCACACTAACCTCCTGCCTCATTACAGGACCTCAGTGAGACCTAATAGATTTAGAGATGGGGAGGATTACCCTGGGAGGATTGCCCTTGATGACCAACCTCACTTGGAGGTCACCGACCATTTTAGGCACATAACCTTTGTAACCCCGTGTGGAAGGTCACAGGGCTTGGCGCTACGTTGACCTCTTGGGTCATGCCCTGCCTTAAGTCAGTTCATCCTGTCTACCGAGAGGCGCTGTCATGGTGATAAACGAAGGTTGTTAGTATGTCAGCATGATTAAACACAGGGTGAAGTCTCCTCCTTACTGCCAAAGCACAAGGACATGTCCTACCCTCGCTAACTCTCCTCCCACCGTGCTAAACCGAGAGGGAGATGGGGAGAAGCAGCTCTACTCCTTACCTCTGTCCTGGGAGCCAGGGCAGGACACAGATGGGCGGAGAGCTGTGTTTATGGAGGGAATGAGCATCGTAGGGCGGTTGGATGATAGTGGGACGGCCCCATGATAGTGGGAGGAGATGGTGTTCCAGGGGAAAGGGGAGTCGCTGATAGTGATCCTACCATGATGGGTAGAGGGTTCAGGGGTCAGAGCATCACTACACAACACTCCTCTTATCTGCAGAAAAGTCACTTCAGTGAGTGTCAGATAACGAGACAGACAGAGAGAGAGGGAAAAAGAGAGATGGGAGAGAGAGAGTGAGATGATGAGGACTAGGTGGAGAGAATGACAGAGAATGGGAGAGAGAGAGATATGAAGCAGAGAGATGCAGTGAGTTTGAGATACATAGCAGTAGTAACATAGTAGGATTGATGATGTGTGATTGAGAAACAGATTGACAGGTTTTGTTAAATAGCAGTATGGGGTAAATTTTACTCTCCAGTCCAGCACATTCATTATGCTGTGCTTTTAATTAAAACAGAAGCTCGAGTCAGGCATTACATGTCAGTTGGACTCATTTAACAAGCTCAGAACACTCCTCACTCTTCAAGGAAGTCATAATGGCCAAGAGAGGGATGATAGTCATTCCTTCCACCTAGACCTCAGCTAAGTAGAGAGAAAGAGAAAGTGAGACTTTCTGTCATTCTCTCCACCTAGTCCTCAGTAAGGAGAAAGAGAGAGAGAGAAATAGACTTTCTGTCATTCTCTCCACCTAGTCCTCAGTAAGGAGAAAGAGTGAGAAAAAGAGAGAGAGAGAGAGAGACTTTCTGTCATGCTCTCCACCTAGTTCTCGGTAAGAAGAAAGAGAGTGAGAGAAACAGAGAGGAGAGGGAGACAAAGAGAGAGAGACTTTCTGCCATTCTCTCCACCTAGTCCTCAGTAAGGAGACAAATGTCTAGGTGTTGTGGAGAAGGCAGCTGCTCCCCCTATAGACTCAGCTGACTGATGGGAAAGTCTAATATTTTCCCAGCTCAATTTGCCCAGGAGAAATACAGCAGGCTGGACCAACCCCCATCCCCCACCCCACCCCCCAAGCCCGTATGGAAGGAACCATTTGTTTTAGGATATTATTTCTCCAAGGCTCTGTTTTACATCAGATTAAAGCCGTAATTAAACATCTCACCAGCTGACGTGTTTTCTCAGATTCATGACATGCTTTCTGTACTTGCAGTCTGTAAGCTCGGGGCTAATCCGGATGGCGGCTGTAGAAAAGTTTCCGATCGGATTCTGTTCTAAGTTTCCATAATACTGTGTGCATCTGAGAATGGACTGGGAGTTTTGAAAGGTGCGTGAGATCATGTGATCACTTTGCTTCTGCTGGGTAGCAGGCCTGTCCTGTCTGGGAAGTAAACAACTCTACTTGCAGGCTGGTGGCATTTTCTCCTGGGAATTTCACACACACCTCGAGTCCTTTAAAGGGCCGTAGTGTCGCACACATACTCACTTATAACTGTGCACTCACACACACACACACATACACACACAGTGAGGTCACAGCATTAACTATGAGGAAGAAAGTAGTTGTTGACAGTAGAGTGCTTCAAGCTCCAACCAACCCCTCCGGTCCAGTTGTCCTGAGGCTCCACGTTCTGGTGCTCAGCAGCCTAGCAGTTCTGGGGTTCTAGTCCTGCGGACTGTGTAAGAGCCAGACACCCTGTTCAGTCTCCACTCATTTTACCGTGATGTTTGCTACCTGCTCTGAATCCAGCAGTGCCCTCTGAGCAGGTCAGCGCTCCCCTATTGGTCCACCACCTTGTTGGCTCACCTTTACTTTCCAGGGGTGAGTGGGTGGGGCTTCTGATAGTGTGGGTGGGTCTTGTTGGATTCGGGGGGACTGGAGGTATGTCTACAGGACTTAGCAGCCTGGCACATGCCAGCTTAGTGGGACGAGGCCCAGGGCACCGGTTCTTTTTGCTTCTGCAACAGGGACATGAATTTCCACTCAGACTTCAAACGTCTAGACAAAGTGTTCGGTCATTGCTAAAGAAGGAAGGGGTCAACAAAGAAGAGGACAGAACGACAGCACTCAACGTGTTTCTGAACCCTTTCTCCTTATTTCTCATGTTTGCTTCCCTGTCAGACTGAGGATATGGAACATTGTACCTACCACAAAGAGGATGGGGCACTTCTCTCTCTCTCTATCAGTCCCTCTCTATCTCTCTCCCTCTCTAGCTCTGTCTCTCCCTATTCCCTCTTTCTCTCTCTCTCTTTCCCTTTCTCTCTCTCTCTCTCTCTCTTTCCCTCCCTTTCTCTCTCTCTCCCTCTCTCTCTCTCTCTCTCTCTCTCTCTCTCTCTGCTGCCATGAAAGGTGAGAGACTGTTATCATGCCTGTATAAGGCCTGAATGGAGGAGAGCTGTGCTGGGGGACAAGGTGTGTGTGTGTGTGTGTGGCTCTCACAGTTTATTTCCCTTGCAGGGACTGCTTTTGCCAGCTTGTCCAAATAACAGCCCTGATCAACCAACAACTGGAATGTGTGTGTGTGTGTGTGTGTGTGTATGTCAGCATTAATTTAGACAACAAAAAGTTTAATTTGCATAGGCATCCATTCTACAAAATCATAATAATAACTGTTCGAGGTCTGAGCTTTAACCCAGCACCTGGCTCAAACGTGTGTAAATTACAAACATATGACTAAAGTTAATTATAGATTTCAGGAACAGACCAGTACCATGTCTCTCTGAACTGAACGTTCCTGTTTAAATGTATGAATTGTCTGTGTGTTAGTTCTGCTTTGTCACTTTCTTGTGAGTTAAATTTAACACTATGTGAGTGTTTGAGGAGAACATTCCTCACATCTCAGTGCTGAATACTTGTGTATTCACCATGAGAGTGTGTGTTGAGGGTGTTATAAAGGTGTGTGTTACTTGACTAGCCTGGAGGGCTCGGTAGGCTTGATAACTCAGCTGGATGGTTTTGTGTGTAGACCCCATCTCTCAGGAGCATCTCAGGTCATGAAGCCTGATGCCTGCACTGCTCGCCTTGGGGGCTGTCTGCAGCAGCCAGAGATGACCAATCACGATCAGACATGACCTCTGTACTGCTCTCCCATTGGCCCACTGCCACACCCTGTTATCATCCAGGAGGAGGATCTGAAATGACTTTGAAGGCTTGGTGATTCTCTCCTGAATTCCTACTGTGGTTAAATTCCAATTGTGGTTTAAATGGTTGTGAATCTTCATGTCTATAGGTCCAGACTTTGGAAGTGTAGATTTTGTAAGCGGAAGGATCTTTGCTTTTGTTTTAACTCAACACTTCCAGAGCTGTAAGATGAGAGCTGTGTGACAAACGACTAAAACACAGGATCAGTTTAAAAACCCTGATGCTGGAATATTTTTAAATGTCTCGTGTTCAGTACCATTCCACTAGGAAGAGCGTGGAGCCAGGAGTGATTGTGGTACCTTGTTGTGGAAAACAAATAGGTTCCAAATCCTACACATGTGATTAAGTTCATCAAATCTGACACATGTGATTAAGTTCATCAAATCTACTGGAGATGTTGATGAGGGTAATTAGGGCTGGCAGAGGAGCCCCCACTGCCCTGTGCACCAACACCACACACTGTGCATATCAATGCAGACACCACGCTTGCTTCCGCTCTTCGAGGTGGTATTTTTTTCTTTTTTCTGAATGCAACACGTCTGATATTTTTAAATGATCTCAGATCATTAGAATCTCAGAAACTTGGATCACACACAATGTTAATGATCTGAAACTGTTGAGTTTGCGGGACATTAAGCAGGCATGCTTGTAACGTGAAGGCAATAGAAAACGGCACGCAGGACTGCTTACTACATAACTAATAGCTAGTGATGCTTGTTCAAACAGTGGTGGCTTGTTCAATCTTAGGTAAGATGATTGTCTTACCTAAATCCTGCAGGGATGGATTTTGGTTTAAATTCATGAAGCACAAGAGAACAGGCATGTCTGTCCTATGTTCTCCATGGTATTTGTAGGAGTCCTCTGATACCCCTTCACCCCCTGGCCCCACCCCTTGCCCCGTCTGGTGACGGCTCATTGGTCCATTCATGCCTGTTGTCCCGGAACACGAAGCGCAAGGGCGCTGCGACAGGCCAATTAAGCACGGCTGCTGTTCGGACAGAGAGGACGGCATGACACTAAAGTCTGTTTCATTTTTGTGAGACACGTCTGCAACATTCCAGCACTACCACCACCACCACCGCAAACAGAACACCACCGACACCTCCACCTTACACAGAACACCACCAACACCTCACACATAACACCACCTCCATCTCACCCAGAACATCACCACCTTACACAGAACACTACCACCATCTCACACAGAACACCACCTCCACCTCACAAAGAACATCACCTTCACCTTACACAGAACACTACCACCACCTCACACAGAGCACCACCTCCACCTCACACAGAACACCACCACCACCTCCACCTCACAAAGAACACCACCTCCACCTTACACAGAACAATACCACCAACTCACAAAGAACACCACCTACATCTAACACAGAACACCACCTCCACCTCTCACGGAACACCACCTCTACCTTACACAGAACAATACCACCAACTCACAAAGAACACCACCTACATCTAACACAGAACACCACCTCCACCTCATACGAAACACCACCACCACATGGAACATGGGCGCCTCCTGGCTATGTTGGGAATGACAGCACATCCAAATTCTCTACATCTACCAAACAAATACCATGTGTGTGTGTATGTGTGTGTGTGTGTGTGTGTGTGTGTGTGTGAGGAACATTAAAAGTAAACCAAAACAGGCATTTTCGGTTCTGTCGTTATTAATAGCACTTTGTGCCTGGCACAGAGTTGGTTTAGTTGGTTCAGTTGATTCATGCCAAGAGCCTGCGCACTGGGGGTTGTGAGAAGCAGCTGAGTCTGCCCCGCCCCTCATGAATATGCAGATTTCTCAAAGCAGACAAGAAGGGGTTATCTGCAGTAGCGCGTAGCAGGCAAGGAGCCCTGGCTTGAAGGTCACAGTATGGAACGTCTAGTTGCAGCTTTGTGACCCTGGGAGTAGCAGGACTTCACTCACATCAGGAGTGTTTGTGTGTGAGTGTGTGTTGGCTGCCTGTGTGTGCATGTGTGAGCGCGTGCACATGGGTGAATATGTGTGTGTTTATTACATGACAGAGAGGATGTGTGTGTGCATGGGTTTGTAGATCTGTGTCAGGGAGGTCTGTGTGTATGTGAAAAAGAGATTGAAGCTGGTAATGTCTCAGCACATTCGAACAAAGAAGTGGAGTGTGTGTGAGCAAGCATGCGGTATATCACTGTGCAGCAGACAGTGAGAGCTGTAAGGGAGACAGAAGCTCTCCTCTGAACCTGGAGGAGAAGAGACAAGAGAAAAAGAAAGGCAGACAGAAACAGGCAGAACCAGTGAGAGAGAGGTGTGTGTGTGTGTGTGTGTGTGTGTGTGTGTGTGTGTGTGTGTGTGTGTGTGTGTGTGTACATGCTAAACAGAGTAAGACAGCAATGAAGTGTCATGAGAAAGATAAAGACAACAAAGAAACAGATGAGACAAAGGGAGAGAGAGAGAGAGACAGAGAGAGAGAGAGATAAAGAGAGACAGAGAGAGAGAGAGATAAAGAGAGACAGAGAGAGACAGAGAGAGAGAGAGAGAGAGAGAGAGAGAGAGAGATAAAGCGACAGGATTCTTTGACTACTCCCCACTCACCTCATTAATGCTCTCTTAATTCAAGGGCTGGACGTGTGTGTGCGTGTTTGTGAACACACGTGTGCACAAGTGTGTGTGTGTACATGTGCATGCTCAGTACATATGTGCATGTGTATGTGTGCACATGTGTGTAGATGTGTGTGTGTGTGTGTATGTTAAGGACAGGGATATTAGTGTGGGCTCATCTGTCATGAGGTGTCACCTGTCACCCCTACTCACCCCCCACACATCCACACTCACCCCACACTCACCCTGCTCCACCCCGTGAATGACCTGTACACGACCTCAGGTCTAGCAGCACCATGATCAACCGGATCCAAGGATTTCGTAAAAGCTGCTTCTGCGACATGGAGATACTGAAGGAATGTTGACTTTGGCCAAACACTGGAACCCAGCGTTCACCCAGCATTAGCACAGAGGGAGCGCGGCAGGAACCCAGCGAGAGCCTGGAATTACGGAGCGAATGTTTTCCTGCCCTGCAGAGAGTGGAGCAAGGGCTGTTACACACCAGTGGCAGGGGAGATGGGGTGGGTGGGGGGGAACCAGTCAGGGGGAGATGAGGGAAGACAAATTCTGTGATGCAACCTTCTTCTCAGGCTCCGTCTCTTTGCGGACACAACGAATGAAATCGCGGCGGCCACTGATCTGCTGCTCGTATTGGCTGAAGGTAAGCCGGCCCCTCTCCAGGATAACCAATGGGCTGTGAGGCTCTGCAAAAACAGGGTTATCACCTCATTTAAAACGTGAGGGAATTAGTTCTTGGTCCTACTGAATGACCCAGTATGAACTGGGGAGAACATTCCAGAGACATTTTAACATTCCTAATAATCTGACGGACACAAAACACTTTGTTTTGTTTTGCAGCTTTAGCCAGGGCAGGGGGGCAGGGTTCTACACAGATTAACAAAATCCTTAATTACCTGGATGTGTCTTTGCCGAATAAAGAGAAAGTGAGTAGAAAAGAGAAACTGAATAGGTTGGTGCATTACTACTGTACGACCACCTGATCATGCCCCGCCCACACTCCGCCCGCTCCCGCCTCGCCCCGCCCCGTCTCACCGCTCAGATGCAGTATGATCTCGAGGTGGCGGTCGCACGGGTGCTCCTCGGCCAGGGTGATGTAAGTGGTGTAGGCAGACTGAGCACTGGGGTCTGCGTCCGCTCTCAGGGCATGTGTAGGGCTCTCTAAACCTGAGGAGAGAAGCACGTCATTTACATTTACATTTATGGCATTTAGCAGACGCTCTTATCCAGAGCGACTTACAAAAGTGCTTAGGGATACTTG